>SKCR01015812.1:0-115090 GCA_019454045.1 Zanthoxylum bungeanum
CACAATTTCAATAATTTCATACTCGAGACAAGAGGATTAAAGACAAGGAGGCTCACATTGCACTTCATAATGCATCAATTAAATGTTCGTGGGAACAACATAATATTTGACAAACTTAGATGGTGAAGATCTTTAAGAGTTATTAAATTAAAGTTTGCCATCTTTTATTTCTGCTTGTAATGTTTGGGACTTTTTTTAATTCACTTTTCCACTAATAAAGAATGTTTGTTAAAAAAAATTATGAGTTTTTACATTTAACTTGTTGGAAAAGTGTTGGAAACTATGTATTTTTTTTTTCAATTTTGAAGCACAATTCTAAGTGAGACGCACTTATGGGAATGAAAGAGTGGTGAGTAATTTAGGTTCCCTTACATGAATACTTTGAAATGATATATTGATACGCTCAAAATGATGTTTGAGTGAATGATAATTTATCTCACAAAGTGCACCAATTGAGAAGAAAAATTAAAGAAAATTAAACCTGTTCCATATCTAAAAAGAAAATAAGCCTATAAAGATTTATATATAGGTTATTGATTATAGAGTGGTAAGAAATGCTGGATAGAGGCTCTCTCTACATGCGCGCCTGGATATGGTGAAAATCACAGTCTGATTCGAGTCTATTCGCCTTGAATCAATGTGTATATGTACGTCATGTGTATACAAATGTGGCTCAAATCGAACTAGGCTCGAATTAGCCTTAGTTTTGCTGATTTCCTATTTATTTTTTGTTGATTTTTCGTCTACTGTAATAGTAGCTAGCAGACCATGATGTGCAGATGCCAGTTTCGATCCTAAGCACTGTCATAGGTGACAAATATGTTTTAAAGAGACTGTGATACAAAACTCACAATTTTACATTTTTTTTTCTTTCTCGTTTCAACCATTTGTAATTTTCAATTATTGTTCATTATAATTGTAATTGTTTGTTGTTACTGCTGTTGCTAACTTACTTCCATTATATTATCAGTCTTAAAACAGATTCGTTGCAATGGCAACTGTTGATAGTCAATAAACTGGTCCTACTGCGACAGTGACTCCTCCTGTATAGGTTCAAAAATCCATTATGGTTCATGTTCCAACTGTAGAGAAACCTGAACAATTCATTGGACATAATTTCAAATGATGGTAGCAGAAGATGTTTTTCTACCTGACTATTGTGACTAAAGAGGGTGAAAATGATATACAGTGATTAGTTCGATCGACGCTTGGAATAATTCTTATTTTCTGTGTATAAATTATATAATAAATTATTTAAGTGATTCACTCTACGACGTGTATTCTGATAACAAAACAGATATGGAATTATGAGAGGTTTCAGACTGGAAATACAAAACTCAGAACGCAGGCATAAAAAAATTTAAGGTGGACCGTTTCCAAGATTTTAACATGGTGGATACTAAAACTGTTATGAGTCAAGTTCAACAATTTTATATGATCTTATTTGTGATCATTAATCAAAATATGATTATGAGTGAATACTTCCAGGTTGCTATGATAAATTGAGAGATTATCTCCTACTTGTAGAGAATTTAAGAATTATCTTAAGCATAAGACAAAAGAAATGAATGTTAAATAGTTAATTCTGAAGCTGCATATTTAAGAAGAAAACAGATACTCCGAAAGAAAAATAGTCAATTTCAAGGCAAAAGCTAATGTTTTGGAACATGGTCAATGCTTTAAGAGTAAAAAATCCAAGAAAGGATCCAAGATAAGTTCAAAGGGAGGTGTCTCGAAGAAGAAATAAAATTCCAAGGAAATGTTTCAACTGTGATAAAATAGGACATAAGTATTTAGAATGCAGATTACCAAAGAATAAACGAGATCAAAAATGTAACACGGTGATAAATCTCACTCAAGAAGTTTCTAACGTAGATCTCTGTGTTTTGGTGTTAGAAATGAACTTAGTAGGCTCAAATCCGAGAGAATGATGGATTAATACTAGAGCTATAAGGCATGTGTGTTCAGACAAATGGTCGTTCACCTCCTTCAAACCAGCTGAAAATAGAGAAAGCTGTTTATGGAAAATCCAGCTACTTCTGAGATTCAAGGTCAAAGAAAAGTGATTTTGAAAATGACATTTGGAAATGAATTGACTCTGAATGATGTCTTATTCATACCAAAAATCTGAAAGAATTTGGTCTCAGGATCGCTTTTGAACAAACATGGCTTCCAAATGGTGTTTGAATATGACAAGATAGTTTTAACTAAAAATGGGATGTATGTGGGTAAAAGCTATGTAACTGATGAGCTTTTGAAGCTCAATGTAATGACAATTACTCCAATAGTGAATAAAGTTAGTTCTTTTGCTTATTTACTTAAGTCATATCATCTATGACATGGTAGATTAGGATATGTTAGTTATCATTCATTGCGTAAATTAATTAACATGAAATATATGCCTGCAATTCAAATTATCTCAAACATAAGTGTGAATCTTATGTTGAGGCAAAACTAATGAAATCGTCATTTCAAACAATTAACATAAACACCAAATCACTTGATCTAATCCACAGTGATATATGTGATTTTAAATCCATTCAAACAAGGAGTGGTAATAGATATTTTATTATCTTTATTGATGATTGCACAAAATATTGTTATGTGTATTTGTTAAAAAAACAAAGACGATGCTATAGAGAAATTAGTTCTCTATAAGAATGAAATTGAGAATCAACAAAATAAGAAAATTAATGAGTTGAGAACTAATAAATGTGGTGACTATATTTTCCATTTAAGACACTCTGTGAATAAAATAGAATCATACACCAAGTCACAACTCCATATTCACCTTAATCCAATGTGATTGCAGAACGTAAAAATCATACCTTGAAAGAAATGATGAATACATTACTGATAAGTTCTGGGTTCAGAATATGTGGGGGAAACTGTTCTATCAGGAAACTAACTTTTTAATTAGGTATCCCGAAAGAATAAAAGATAAAACCCCATATGAATTGTGGAAAGGTAGAGTATCTTCTTACAAATTCTTACGAGTGTGGGGGTGTCTTGCTAAGGTGGTCATTCATCCACCTAAGATGGTGAAATTAATGCCTAATACAGTTGATTGTATTTTCATCGGTTATGCATATAACAGTAACATATATCGATTCCTTGTACATGACTCTAAAATCTCAGATATACAAAAGAACACGATAATGGAATCGAGAAATACATCATTTTTTGAACATTTATTTCCTTGTAAATCCATATAAGAGTCAAGTTCGTCTAAAAGAACACATGAAACTAAAAATAGTCAGGATCTTGAACAAGAAGAAATAATTCAAGATGAACTTAAACAAAGCAAAAGATCTAAAATAGAAAAATCTTTTGATCCAGATTTTATGACCTATTTGCTAGATAGTGAACCTCAAAGCTTCAAGGAAGCTATAAGTTCATCAGAATGCACTTTGTGGAAATAAGTCATTAACAGTAAAGTTGAATCCATTTTAAAAAATCATACATAGAAGTTAATAGATCTTCCTCTAAATATATACCTTAAGGTCTAAATGGATTTTCAAGAGAAAAATGAAAGTCGATGGCTCAAATGATAAGTACAATGATAGACTTGTAATTAAGTTATAAGCAATGAGAATGCTTTGATTCTTTGATATTTATTCTTCAATAATGAGAATAAATTCCATTACGATGATAATATCAATTGTAGCTCTTTGAAAGTTAAAAATTCATCAAATGGATGTGTAATATATATATATGTGTGTGTGTGTGTGTGTGTGTGTGTGTGTGTGTGTGTGTGTGTGTGTGTGTGTGTGTGTGTGTGTGTGTGTGTGTGTGTGTGTGTGTGTGTGTGTGTGTGTGTGTGTGTGTGTGTGTAACAACCTGAAGGTTTTATAGTTTTAGGATAAGAGAAAAAATTCTGTAAATTGGTAAAGTCATTATATGGCATAAAGCAAGCATCGAAATAATGGCATGAAAAGTTTTATCATATGTTGATGACAAATGGTTTAAAAATCAACAAATGTGACAAACGTGTATATGTCAAAGAGATAGAAAATGAATATATTATCCGATTTTTATAGGTTGATGGCGTGATCATTGTTGGGAATGGTGATAAAATTATTAAATATGTTAATAATTTATTAAAATCAATATTTGACATGAAAGAATAGGCCAAGCAGATGTTATTTTAGGAATTAAAATTTCAATAACCGCAAACGATCTCATTCTTAATCAATCTCATTATGTGGAAAAAATTCTTGATAAATTTAACAAAGATGATTCTACTGTGTCAAAAACTTCTTTAGATATAAATGTACATATATCGAAGAATAGATGAGAAAGTATTTCTCAGATAAAATACTTGAGGATTATAGGAAGTCTGATGTATTTAACCAGTTGAACAAGACCAGACTTAACAAATTCAGTGAATAAACAAAGTAGATATACGAGTAATCCAGAAACTGATCATTGGAAAGCTATAGTGAGAGTACTTATATACATCTGGTTTACTCGTTATTACGGATTGCACTATACTGGATATTTGACAGTACTTGACGGATATAGTGATGCAAACTGAATATCTGATGTGAAATACTTAAAGTCTACGAGTAGCTATGTATTTACATTAGCAGGTGCAGTTGTATCATAGAAATCCATTAAACAAATAGTGATTGTCATATCTACAATGGAATCAGAGTTCATTGCAATGGATAAATGTGGTGAAGAAGCAGAGTGGTTGTGAAATTTTTTGGAAGGTGTTCCAAAATGACCATAGCATGTGCCAACAATTTGCATACATTGTGATAATCAATTAGAAATTAGTAGGAGTTGGAGCAATATGTATAATGGCAAGTGTAGACATATTCATCGTAGACATAATACAATTAGTCAATTACTCTCTACTAAAATTATTTTTATTGACTATTTTAGGACAAAGAATAATATTGTGGATATACTAACCAAATAGTTAAATAGAGAAGCAGTAGAAAAATCATTGAGTGGAATGAGACTAAAACCCATAAGATAATAAGTCAATACGAAGGAAAACCCAACCTAATTGACTAGATATCCCAAGAACTAGGTTCAAAGGGTTAATCTAATTGTAAAGTCCTTGTTGGATCACTATATGAGTTACTCTCATGTGGAGGTTACCCTCTTGTCCATTCCTATGATGAACCAGTGATGCATGTAGAATGTAGTATGAGTTATGCTCTTAATGTTTCTTATGCTTTGGGAATCCAAGCGCGATAATGCGAGTTATTCTTAGGTTAAGAAACACTTATGTTAGAGAAAAATAGGGCCGCTTTAAAGAGAAATGTAAGGTTTTCAATTATTGGAAATTCTTGGATAACCAGATAAATGTTCAAGGCCAAAACGAACATAATCACGAGAATTTCAATTGTGTTAGGAAATATTCATGTGTGCAATGTATCATTGTTTATTAAAGATAGAACAGTTCAAAGACATCAGAATTATAATAAATTTTTACTTAGTAGTAGAATCATAATTGAAATCAAATACTATTTCCATACAAGTTAAAAAATGCCATTAGTTCAAATTATTAGTTAATAATTAATGATTAATTATTAAATTATTAATGTAATAAATTAATAAATAAATTACTTTATTATTAACAAACTATTACTTTACTAATTAAATAATTGATTTATTATTAATTATTTAAATAATTAGTAATTTATTATTTAAGGTATAATATTATAAATACTCCTTACCTTTTTTTTTTTTTAAAATTTTTGGGAATGAAAATCTCATCCCAAAGGAAGGTGGGAATGAAAATCATCTTTTGACTCCCATTCTCAAACAACTTCTAACAAATAAACACTCTAATAGGAATTATTTTCGTGCTCTCATTTCCCAAAACCATTTACTGTAATGAATAGAGGTAAAAGATGCAATTTTAACACGAATTTGCATTTTCACATAGTTCGATGGTAATGAGAATGGGATAGATAATGCACCGGAGTAGGGGTGAGCATCGGTCGGTTTGGTCGGTTAATCCATGATTTTTTAACCATAACCGAAATTTTCGGTTAAATAAAAGTGTGACCGAATTAACCAATTTATGACTCATAACCATTAACCAATTAACCGTTATATTTCGGTCGGTTATGGTTAATTCGGTTATTAACCAATCCAATAAATATAAATTCATCAAATTTCAATAAAGCATTTAACACAATTACACAAATATAAATTCAAATCCATCAAAAAGACATCAAATCATAAATTCATCAAGCATTTTTTAGAAGACAATCCAGAAAGTCAGAAAACAACTCAAAATTACATTACAAAATCCATCAAAAATACAAACATATTAGGTGTTCAACAACTAATAAATAAGCAATTTTCATTAATCGTCTTCAAAGTCAGCAACTCAGGACCTTAGGCTCAGCAACTCAACATCCACAAGGCAGCAACTCAGCAAGGCGATTATGTCATTACTCATATTCAAAATCTGAAGTGACATTGATTCCAAGTTTTACCATGTCTACATTATTTAAAGTACACAACATATTTTTAGTTTGACATATAAGAAAAATAAAGACAATAAATTTAATAGTAACACTAAATAGTTAACATAATATTGATTTTTTTCCATTTACCTTGCTCAAGCTTCACAACTTCTTCTATTTGTTCCTCTTTTTCAATAATTTTCTTCATGGAATGTTGAAGCCAATCTTGAGAACACATTAAGGATTCTACAATTTTAGGAGTCAAAGAGCTCCTAAATTCATCCAGTACTTTCCCACCTGTGCTAAAAGCTGACTCCGATACAACATTTGACATTGGTATTGCTAGCACATCACGTGCCATCTCTGAAAGTAAAGGAAACCTGGAAGAGTTAAGCTGCCACCATCGAAGAATTTCAAAGTCATCACAATCGTCTTCACCTTCCTCCATCAAATACTTTTCCAAATCAGATTTTGAATCACCACTATGAGATTCAGACCTAAACCTCTTATACTTGGATATCATAAGCTTTGATACAGGAACTGCAAGATCGTTGCCTTGTTCACTAGTCGTAGATGATGATGAGGCAACAAAGATAGAATTTGGAGGTCCCTAACTATTTGCAGATGCAAGCTTCTTATAACCCTCACATAACTCATAAATTGCATCTTTCACACTCTTAGCCAAGTGACCACCTAATTCTTTACCGTATATGTGCTCTAATGCAAATTCAACATACCCTAATTTTCTCCTAGGATCAAGAATGGCAGCTATGTAAATCAATTTGTTCATTTTGTCACTTTCCCCCAATATTTCTCATACTTTTGCCTCATTTTTATTGCCATAGCACTCATATCTATGTCATCACTATTCTCCAACTCATTCAACAAGCAATCAATTGCAGTAATCTCCTCAAAAAAAGTATTGGATGTTACATATTGGTTCCAGAGACACGTAATGTAATCTCATAAAAGTGTCGTAGGAAAACTACTAAGCTATTGACATTGTTCCAATCATCATCCAAAGGAACTCCATCATAATTTAATGTAAGATCTCTACTAAAATTTGGATCTAGATCATCATATCTCTCAAAAGCATTTCTAAATTTCAAAGCCACATCAAGCATCTTATAGGTGGAATTCCACCTTGTTGGACAATCAAGATTCAACATACACTTGCTATCAATTTTCTCAATAGCTACACATTCATTAAACTTTTGCAGCCTAGAAGGAGATTGTCTAATGAATTTTACAGCCTGTCGAATACGATCAACTGACTTGCTAGCCTCTTTTAAACCATCTGTTACAACTAGATTCAAGATATGTGCAACACACCTAACATGTAGATACTTAGCTTGAAGAATAGTGTTTGGCCATGTTCTCATTTTTCTCCTCAAATAATCTATAGCAACATCATTAGAGCTTGCATTGTCAACTGTCACAGTCATTACCCCATCAATTTCCCAAGCAGATAAGCATGTCTCTATGGCCATACCAATTGCCTCCCATTTATGACTAGAAATTGAACAAAAATTCAAAATTCTTTTGTTTAATTTCCAGTTCTCATCAATATAATGTAAGGTGAGACACATATAATTGACCCTTTGTATTGAAGTCCAAGTATCAGTAGTTATGCAAATTCTTTTTGCAGATCTCTTCAGCTCAGATTTATAACATTTCTTCTCATCAAGAAAAAAATTGAAACAATCTCTAGCATAAGTCCACATAGAATTAATATGAAAACGTGGGCATGCAACACTCATGAAATGCCTAAACCCATCACCCTCTACGAATTTAAATGGCAGTTCATCAATGATTAACATTTTCATCAAAGCCAACCTAATTGCATTCTGATCAAACTTTCAACTATAAGATGTCTAAACAAAATGTAATTTAGCCAATACATGTGTGGAACCCAAAAAAAAAAACAATCATCAGACGAGAAGATGAAGACGCTGAAACTTACAGATGAACAAGACGAGAAGATGAAGACTGCAATTGAAGGCTTGAGGCTGTAATTGGTACAGATGAACAAGGCGAGAAGGATTTTGAGAATTTGCAATTTTATGAATGGCGGCTTGAATTGGTACAGAGATGAGAGAACCTAGGGTTTTTAAATTTTAAGTATTATTTTTAGTTTAGGGTTTTGAAATATATATATATATATAGTTTAATTTCGGTTAATCGGTCGGTTCGGTTAAACGAATCTCATAACCGTAACCAAACCGAATAACCGAAAAAATTAAAAAATTTAACCGCAATAATCGATTTAACCAAATTAACCGAACCGTAATAAAAAAATGGGTCGAAACGGTTCGGTTAATCGGTTAAAACCGATTAATGCACACCCCTACACCGGAGTGGGTTTTTGAGTATATTAATGCATCCCTACACATATTTCCTCATTAAACAATATATATATATATATATATATATATATATATATATATATATGTTTAAATATCAACACACAAGATTTATAGGTATCCTACCCACTAGATATACCTATGCATCCCCCACAGAAAAGGAGCCGACCAGTTTGATCATGATCCATAAAAGTAACTTCACTGTCAACGATCAATTTTTTTAAAAATAATTCTCCCAAATGAAGAAAATAATTTGTAAGAAATTTTCTAAATATGGTAGTAGAGGTTATATATAGAAATTGAAAGGATGTAATCCTTAAGTGAAGAGTTTAAACCCTTGGGTTTAAAGAGAATGATATGTTCTTTGAATGTAAATGACATAACCCTTAGGAATTGTTTTAATAAACATGAGGGTACTTTTTCAATGGTAACCCTCCATGTCTATAAATAAGACATTCATTACAATTTCAATTCACTGAATTATTCCATATATATTCTCCAAGAGTCTTGCATACTAGAGTGTCTTTTGAGTAAGAGAGAGTTTCCCACCATTTTCTCAGTTCAAGATTTTATTAAGGAGTGTCCATTGAACAAGAGGAATCCAAGTAATCCTGGGAGGACGTTAGCCATAAAATCCGTAGAGCACCGAGGTGGGGCTAATAAGTTCTTAAGGATAGAGGCAACTCGACTTGGACTACAAATTTTCATTGTTTTCTAGGTTTTTCTTATTCTCTAAGGTTTAGGTGTAATATGGCATGATTTGATTTCATTGCTGTTTTGATTTGTTATGATGCATGTTGAATTCGTTTAATGACACTTAATTCCCCAACAAACTTAAGAACTTATCAAGTTTAGTGTTGTTAGATGAGAACTTGCATGTATTGAAAGCCATTTTTCTGGAAAAATATAGTATGTGCATGAAAAATACGCAAGGGCATTCGAACGCCCGACAAACATGTAGGAAAAATTTTGAATTTTCGTAAGAACGTTCGAACACGTATTCAAACGCAACTCGAACGCAAGTCTTCTGCCTTAGAACGTTCGAACGCGTCTTCAAACGCAACACGAACTTAAACCCTCTGGAACATTTCATTCGAACGCGTTTTCGGACGCTACACAAACGTAAACTCTCTGGAACATTCCGTTCGAACGCCTTCTCAAACACTACACGATTTTGAACTCTCTGGAACACTTCATTCGAACGCGTTTACAAACGCAACACGAACGTGAACTCACTGGTTAGTTTCGTTCGAACGAAGATACGAACGCGACACTAACAAATTGATCCTGGAATTATTTCTAAATTGAAATAGACTTAGATTAACTTAATTTATCATAATATTAACTTAGTAAAATCATATATTGTATTACAATAATCTTGGTAGTATAGATTTAAGTTAATATTAGGGTGTTCAATTATCACAAGCATACACATAGTGATAAGTTGAAATTTAATTGTGTGTTACATATTTGGTTGATAATTAAAAGTGTAATCTTAAAAAAAGTAATTTCGTCCAAGCTTGATTGATTTATACACATACACACACACACACACACACACATATATATATATATATACACATTGTATTGTGAAATTGGAAGTGTAATACTAAGTTTTAATTCCTAAGAGATTCTATTGAGGAAGTGTTTAAAGGATATTCTGTCAAAAAAGCGATAAGAGCCTAAGTGGTCAGGGATTTAAGTGGTTACTCCGGACCCCCTTTGTCCTCTGGGAATATTCCTTTATTTACTTATCATAAGAAACCTTAGTCGTAAATTCAAGGACTTGTGTTTGTTGGTACTACTGTCTAATATAACAACGAGTGGATACTTGATATATCACTTAAACAAGATCATTTGTTGATCATTGTACAATTTGTCTTTTGTAGACGTATTGATCGCTGTTGATTTTTTCAGTTACATATGGCTTGCGGAAATATCTCAATTCCGGTCGCTCATGGAGAAAAACCAAAAAAGTTTGGTGGAGCAAACTTTAAACAGTGGTAGAGCAGAATGTTGTTCTACCTGACAACTCTCCAGTTGGCTAAGTACCTCAAAGATCCTCCGGGTCATGTGGAGGGAGAAACGTAAACAGCCAAGTAACTGCGAGAAGAGACATGGTCGTCTGACGACTTCTTGTGCAAGAACTACATTTTGGGAGGACTTAACAATACCCTATACAATGTGTACCAAGGCATGATTTCTGCGAAGATTCTCTGTGAATCTCTCGAGAAGAAATACAAAATTGAGGATGCCGGGAAAAAGAAGTTTGTCGTCGGTAGGTTCCTGGACTACAAAATGGTAGATTCAAGAATGGTAATGTCTCAGTTGGGTGAACTGTAATTGATCATTCATGAAATATTGGATCAAGGGATGAAACTCTGTGAGATGTTTCAAGTTTCCACCATCATTGAAAAGTTGCCTCCATCATGGAAGGACTTTAGGAGCTATCTAAAACACACAAAAAAGCAGATGAGCCTTGAAGACCTTGGAGTTCGATTGAGGATCGAAGAGGACAACAAGAAGTCCGAGAAGGCCACCTACAAGACTATGAAGTTTAAGGCCAACATCGTCGAGGGTGTAAAGGGTAGCAAAAATAGAAAGAATAGTGGAGCTGATTCTTCCCAAGCTAATAAGAAGTTCAAGGTGAAGTGCTACAATTGTGGAAAAAAAGGTCATATGGCAAATGACTGCAGAAACAAGAAGTCTCAGGACAAGGTCAAGAAAAAGAAAAATGAGGCCCATGTCACTGAAGATGAGCAGCTGACTGATGAGATCTCAGAGACGAACCTCTCAGTAGTGGTAACTGAAGCCAATTTGGTTGGGAATCCGAGAGAATGGTAGGTAGACACTGGGGCTACTCGTCATATCTGTGCAGATATCAAGATGTTTTCCTCGTATGAGAAGGTCGATGGTGGCTATCATCTGACAATGGGAAACTCGTCTACCTCTAGAGTGGTTGGACAAGGCACATTGGTTCTGAAGATGACATCTGGAAATGAGCTTACATTGAAGAATGTTTTGCATGTTTCTGATATTCGGAAGAAATTGGTCTCGGGCTCTCTCCTTAGCAAAAATGGCTTTAAGCTTGTATTTATTTCTGACAAGTTTGTACTGACCAAAAATGATATGTATGTAGGAAAATGATACCTCACTGATGGCCTTTTCAAGTTCAATGTAATGACTGTCAATCGACACAGTGCTAATAATAAATCTACATCTTCTGCTTATATTATTGAGTCATAAAATGTATGACATGATAGGTTAGGATATGTTAATTATGATACGATGCATAAATTAATTAACATGGACCTTATACCTAAATTTTCAATTGATAACCAACATAAATGTGAGGCATGTGTTGAAGCAAAATGCATAGAACATCATTTCATTCCATAGAACGAAGCTCTGTTCCCTTGGAACTTGTACACACTGATGTGTGTGATATGAATATTGTGCAAACAAGAGGCGGTAAAAAGTACTTTGTCACTTTTATCGATGATAGCACAAGATTCTGTTATGTATATTTGCTGAGGAGAAAAAAATGAAGCTATTGAGAGCTTTATACACTATAAGAACGAAGTTGAAAATCAACTTGGCAAGAAAATCAAAAGAATCAAGAGTGAAAGAGGTGGTGAATATGTGTCACCATTTGGTGAATATTGTTCCAATCATGGAATTATTCATGAGACTCTGCTCCTTATTCGCCTCAATAAAATGGGATTGCTGAGCACAAAAACCGAACGTTGAAGGAAATGATGAACGACATGTTGACAAGTTCTGGTTTACCCCAGAACTTGTGGGGGGAAGCCTTGATTTCCGCAAACTATGTTCTGAACAAGCTACCTAATAGAAGATTGGACAAGACAACGTATGAGTTGTGGAAAGGTCACGTACATTCCTATAAATATCTGAAAGTGTGGGGGTGTCTTGCCAAAGTAATGGTTCCTAAACCTAAGAAGGTTAGAATAAGACCCAAAGCTGTTGATTGTATATTCATTGGATATGCTCGCAACAGTAGTGAGTATCGATTCTTGGTACACAAGTCTGAGATTTCTGACATCAATCCGAATATGATAATTGAGTCAAGAAATGCGATATTTTTTGAAGACATTTCCTTGTAAGGAAAGACAAAGAACAGAGTCTCTCAAAAGAACTATTGATACTTTCAAAGACAGTGATCAGGTTGACCAAGAGTCAGATCAACGTGAAAATGTTAAGACCATCGAACCTAGACGTAGCAAAATAGCTAGAACATCTAAGTCGTTTGTTCCCGATTTTCTGACATACTTGTTAGAAAATGAGCTTCAAAGTTATAAAGAAGCAATGTCTTCATCGGAGGCACCTTTGTGGAAAGAGGCCATCAACGGTGAGATTGATTCCATCCTACAGAACCATACTTGGGAGTTGGTTGATCTTCCTCCAAGTTGTAAGCCACTCGGCAACAAATGGATATTCAAACGGAAGATGAAACCAGATGGATCAATGGATAAGAACAAGGCAAAGATTGTCATAAAAGGTTATAGACAAAAAGAAGGCCTTGATTACTTTGACACCTATTCACCAGTGACTCGTATCACGTCAATAAGAATGCTCATAGCCATAACAACTATATTTGTTCTTGAAATACATCAAATAGATTTAAAGACGACATTCTTGAATGGTGAACTAGATGAATAGATTTACATGGAACAACCAGATGGGTTCAATGTTCCTAGACAAGAACGGAAAGTGTGCAAACTTGTAAAATCTTTATACGGATTAAAACAAGCACCTAAACAATGGCATGAGAAATTTGACAAAGAAATGTTGTCAAGTGGGTTCAAAACCAATGAGTGTGATAAGTTTGTGTACACCAAATCAACTCAAAAATGATATGTCATTGTGTGTCTTTATGTAGACGATATGCTGATAATTGGTAGTACTCATGAAATGATTTAGTCTACCAAGAAAGTGTTATCCAACAGATTTGATATGAAAGATTTAGGAGTAGTTGATGTGATCATAGGAATTAGGATTTCTAGGACATCAGAAGGATATATATTATCACAGACTCATTATATTGAGAGGATACTTGAGAAATATAACAAAGGGGATCTAAATGTGGATAGAACTCATGTAGACCTAACTCTTCATCTATCAAAGAATACTGGCTCAAGCGTATCGCAATTAGAGTATTCGATAATCATCATAAGTCTGATGTATCTCATGAATTGCACACGACCTGATATCGCTCAAGCTGTGAACATGCTTAGCAGATATACGAGCAATCCAGGACATAACCACTGGAAAGCCATAGTAAGAGTTTTGAGGTATCTGAGAGAAATTTCAAAATATGGGCTGCATTATGCGAGATATCCTGCTGTTCTATAGGGATACAATGATGCTAACTGGATATCTGATACAGTGGATTCTAAATCTACGAGTGGATTTATTTTCACATTTGGTAGTGCAGCCGTGTCATGGAAATCCTCGAGGCAAACATGTATTGTCAGGTCTACTATGGAATCAGAGTTCATAGAATTAGACAAAACAGCGGAAGAAGCAGAATGACTTTGAAATTTCTTGGAGGATATTCCAAGTTGGCCCAAACCGGTGCCAACGATAAGCATATATTGTGATAGTCAATCGGCTATTGGGAAAGCCCAAAATACAATGTATAATGGTAAGTCTCGACACATACGTCGGAGACATAATACCATACATCAACTACTCTCAAGTGGCATAATATCGATCGATTATGTCAAGTCGAAGGAAAACCTAGCGGATCCACTTACTAAAGGTTTACCTAGAGAGCAAGTTGAGAAGTCTTCGAGGGAATGGGCTTGAAGCCTATAAATTAAGAATTTTCATTGTGGAAACCCAACCTAGCTGACTGGAGATCCCAAGATCTAGGTTCAAAAGGGATAACTGAAACTTTTTACAATTCAAAACAAGCACTGTAGAGTTTTGTACTCTTTCCCATTCCGATAATGACGCAGAGTGCTGTCTGTCAAGGTTAGGATAAGCTAAGGCTTTTAATGATCACTATATTAGGAGATGCGTCCTAATGGGGGTAAAGACAGATTACCTCTTCATAGTAGATCACATATTTCAAGTAAGAAGTGAGGCCGCTTCCATGGGATTTTACAGGCTGACTTCCCTAAAGTGCTTGATGAATCCAGGACCGATGTTCATGACCGAAATGAACACAACCATAGAACGGGAAATGATCGAAGTAAAGCTGTGTGTTGGCAATTATCTTGGTTTACACTAACGGCGGAACAGTTCAAGACTATAGGTCAGTGGTTTGCCAAGTAAATCCGATTGTCATTCACTAGAAAAGGTTCAAGGCGAAAGCTACCTATTTCGATGCAGTTTTATGTCACGGGAACTCTCTTAGTGTCTGCATGAATATTTAGAAAATTACGGGGGATTGTAAGAAATTTTCTAAATATGGTAGTAGAGGATATATATAGAAATTGAAAGGATGTAATCCTTAAGTGAAGAGTTTAAACCATTGAGTTTAAAGAGAATGATATGTCCTTTGAATGTAAAGGACTTAGGAATTGTCTTAATAAACATAAGGGTACTACGAACACAAGCTCAGAAGTTCCAACTTAAAAAAAGCCTCAGCATGAAAATTGGCAAAATTCATTGCTGCATAAGTGGACATACAAGGTAAGTTCGCTGGGCTGGGAAGATATTTTATTGATAAAATATCAATAAAATATTTATTAACTAATACACAGATTTCCTCATATGGTATGTATATATTCATTATCACATCCAGTTACAGTTGATTTATATTTTATCCTAGTAAGTCATAGCATGAAATACATCCACGTTTTCACTGAATTTTGCAATAAATCAAGGTACCAGAATACAATGACATCGGGAAAACCAAGTACCAATATGGAAAAAACTATGTATGTGATAGATCATTTTTTCGATGATTTGACAACAAACAATTCGTATATAAAAGAGAAGGAGATATATAAACTGAATATTAAGGAACTGTGTTTTTAGTGTTTACAGAAATAAAATGCATTTGATACCAAATAACAGAGAAAATAAATAACAAACAAGCTCACTGGCTCAAAGCTCGCTACATGGATCAAGGATGTTGAAAATATATATATATATATATATATATATATATCTGAAGTCTGAGTAATTAAGTCCGTAGGGGTGTCTTAACACCTGGTGCCCTAAAGCCAACTGGTTTGAGAGTCACCGACCCAACACTCGCTATATAGATGAAAGATATTGTATATAAATAAAAAAAAATTTCAAAAATCAAAGAAAAAATCAGAAAATTGAGCAAAATTATTCCATTGCTACAAAAAGGTGTGAATTCTGATAAAACTTTAGGACAAAATATTACTCTCTTATCAACTGCACTTGTGACTGTTGTGGGCAAAAATGAGTTGTTTAATATTTTTTCGGCTGTGCTTATGGAGAGTGGTAAATATAATCGGAGAATTTACTTATTCGGTAATTTAGAAAGAAAGAAAACAACTAGTAACTTGGAGTAGAAGTTTCACCTGATTAGTCACTAACTTCTTTATTCTCTTTTCTCTTGTCTTTTGGCTTTTGTGCACATTAGTTTCACTACCTTTTTACTTTTGTAAAATGTTTTGTGGGTATCATTGCTGTAAACCCCCACGAGACTACAACTCGTCCACTAGGGACACCTAGGGGTTTAAAGGCTTGTTGCATACGCTAAATGCAACCGTGATCCCTACGAAAATGGCTTAGTTAAATTTTATTTTAAAGATATTTATGTTATTTTATTCTATGTTTTGCTCGAGAACTAGCAAAATGTTAGGTTTGAGGGTGTGATGAGTGGTAAATGTATCACTACTTCCCACTCATTTGACCTAATATTTTGTATAGTTTCTTGAGTTTTTTGAATATTTTGATGTGTTTTGTGTTATTTTGTAGATAAATAAAGTTTCAGGACATTCTGGAGGTGATTTGGGCCCAAAACAGGGAAAAAGAACACAAAAGGGCATTTTGGTCATTCAGTGCGTCGCGACGCCTAACGTTCGCCGCACTATGCTAACGTGCACCGGGGACACATGTCAGAATCTGAGAAGTTTGACTTTGCTAACGTGCGTTGGACTTTGCTAACGTGCGTCGTGCCATGTGTCATCATCCTATGGTGCCGACAATCGCCATCACCACGTGTTGACACATGTCATCCCACGTGTCAGCCATGTAATTATCCACATCAGCAGAAGAACGAGTCAACCTGCCACGTGTCAGCCACGTCATCATCAACCAATCACACCGTGCCACGTGTCGCAATTCTATGGTGCCGACAATCCCTTTCGCCACGTGTCGACACGTCAGCACCACGTCACTGCAACGTTAGTACAATTATTGAATTAATTATCTGCAATCGCCACGTCAGCAGATAAGAATCTGAACCGGCCAATCAGAGAGCGACACGTCATCGCGTAGCGACGCAAGAACAAACTTGGCGTCGCGACGCGAGAAGCTTATTGAGGCCTATAAATAAAGCTCGAAATTTCAGTTTCAGATGTACCTTCCTCTCTGAATTCGCTGATGTAAATAGGAAGTTTTCTATCTAATTTCTTTTAGATTTCAGTTTTGTAATTAATTTTAATTATGTTCTGTAATAATAGTAATTTACTTTCTTTACTTTTATAGTTTTTACTATTCAACCATGAAGAGGTAACTTCCCCCTGCTAGGGTGAAAGGTAATTCTTTTACTATTGCTGTTTAGATTAATCTCCCTTAATTATAATATATTCACTATTTAAAATATTGACTTAATGAGGATACCGCTATATTGGTCGGTTGGTAATTCATTTTAATCTGGTTTAAACCTGACTAAGCAAGGATACCGCCAGATTGGTCGGTTGGTAATTAAATTTTCTTACCACCTATATGGCAGGTTTATTTTGGTTCCGCCTTTATGGCTAGTTGGACTTAATTTGACTTAATCAGGTTACCGCCTATATGGCTGGTTGGTAAAATAATCACAAGTTAATATATTATATTAAGGGAGATATCTAAATAGTAAATAATAAAAGTTAATCCTTTTAGCTTAGCATTTTATTTTATTGTAATTTACTTTTCAGCTTTTACTTTACCGCAATTACTTTTCAGCATTTTTACTTTATGTCTTTTACTTTTAAGTTTTTACTAGCCCTAGTTATGTGTTGTAACTAAGTTAGTTATCTGGGGTTGTGATGAATTCTAATATCACCAGTTTATAAGGGGTTATTTTATAGTTTGGGTAATTTAAAGGTTTACTTATTAAGTCTTAAGCTTAATGCGTCTTGTTAATTGGACACTAATAAGATTGATCTGGTAAATCTAAAATAAAATTGACAAAGGAATTTTAGGTTTCAGCCTTAGACTTAATAGCCCACGATCTTCCTTGAGGATAGATAACCTTTTAATAGATTTCCTTACAGGATATACATATACCTGTCGGGCGGGGGTAGCTATAATTGGAACTTAAACTTAATGAATCCAGGTAATTTGGTTGACATAGACATATGGTTCAATTGGGTTATACTGTGTATTTGCGTCTGACCACCGACAGAGGCTTTCGCATAATTTAGCGTTCTAGGTTAGTAAACCGATTTATTACACAAACATGAAATAACTACTTCATCTTTTTAAAGATATTAGAAAGATTCACAACCCTAGATAGTTTCATAATATTGAATTTTCTTAAACCTACTTTCGTGAAATTTTATTTACTTGTTTTTAAATTCAAAATCATTACCATTTCAAATTAATCAATCAACCTGTTAGATACTAGTAATCATTTGACCTCATAAAATTAATAGATTAGGTATTAAGTCCTCGTGGGATCGATACTTTTCATACTACTTGAACGATACGTGCGCTTGCGTTATACGTGTGTGTGTAAGCACCGGTCAGCCACCAATCTGTTAGCCCTCGTTCATAGTGACGTAAGTGGGCCCATATCTAGCTAGGCTAGAGGTGGATATGAATACTTCGTAACCTTTACGGATGTGGCATCACGTTACGGTTATGTGTATCTTATGAAACACAAGTCAGAAACTTTTGATTAATTCAAAGAGTTTCGACACGAATTAAGAATATGGACCGATAAAAGTATTAAAAACATTACGGTCGGACCATAGTGTAAAATACTTAAACATATGAGTTTCAAGATGACTTGAAAGAGTATAGTATTCTTTCATAGTGGACTCCTCCCGGGACACCTCAATTTGACGGCGTGTCCGAACGAAGAAACCGAACTTTGTTAGACATGGTAAGGTTAATGATGAGTCGCTCTCAGCTACCAATTTCTCTCTAGGGATACGCATTAAACAGTGCAATACTTATTTTGAATAAGGTTCCCTCAAAATTATGTAGGACAGACTCTATATTAGATATGAATGGGAAAGAAATTGGGTTTCTCATTTATGATGATTTGGTATGCTGGGCATATAATTGAATGTTTGGATGATACCAAACTAGAATCCAAATCAGATAAGTGCCTATTTGTAGGTTGTCCTAGGGAAACCAAAGTATAGTACTTATACAACTCACAAGAGAACAATGTAATTGTTGCTCTCCATGCGGTTTTCCTAAGAGGAATTCCTATATGCAGTGGTAAGTGGGAGGAAAGTAAAACTCGATGAAAATCAGAGTAATACTGTTCTAGGCACCGAGTCCTTACGGAACACCAACAGTTCATCAGGGATGAAACTGTACCACAATCTTCGAATACACAAGAACTGCGTAGGTCAGAGAGAGTCAGAAAACAACCTGAAAGGTATGAGTTTCTGATCTCACCTTATGTAGATATCAATCTTATTGAGGAAGATAAACTGGCTATGTAAGAGGAAGTGATACAAGGTATCGACTCCCTTTATGGCAAAGTGCCATGATATCCGAAATGGATTCCATGTATACAACCAAATATGGACACTGGTTGATGTACCAGAAGACATTGTGCCTATTGGTACTATATGAGTCTTCAAGGAAGCCATACATGGATGGCAACATATAAATGTATAAAACTAGGCTTATACAGAAAGGGTATCGTTAACGACATGGTGTCGATTACGACAAAACGTTTTCACTTGTTGCCATGATTAAATCCATTTGGATAATGCTTGCTAATGCTGCATGTTTCACTTATGAAATATGGCAGCTGAATATCAAAACTGCTTTCCTTAAACGGAAACCTTTTGGAGGATGTTTGTATACAACCTGACGGTTTTGTTGTACCAAAAATGTGCAAACAAGGTTTGCAAGTTAAATCGATCCATCATGGATTGAAGCAAGCATTGCGTTCTTGGAACTAACGTTTTGATAAAATTATAATGGTATATGATTTCATTCAAAACTAAAATGATTCTTGTGTATATAAGAAGGTTAGTGGGAACGCACTGACAATGATTGTCCTATATAATGATGACATATCATTTCTTGGAAATGATATTCCCTAAAGCAATTGGTGAAAGCTTGGCTTTCATGAAAATTCTCCGTAGACTACTTGGGAGAGGCAACATTTATTCTAGGAATAAAGATCTACTGGGATAGACCTAAAAGTTGTTGGCACTCTCGAGAACTCGTACATTGAAATATATATACGCGACCTGGTGTCTCATATGCTTTGAGCATATAGAGTCACAA
Organism: Zanthoxylum bungeanum; assembly: GCA_019454045.1. Lineage (NCBI taxonomy): Eukaryota > Viridiplantae > Streptophyta > Magnoliopsida > Sapindales > Rutaceae > Zanthoxylum > Zanthoxylum bungeanum. The sequence goes on from SKCR01015812.1 coordinate 20,435, forward strand.
TCAGGCCAATCTGGGTGATGGTCACTAGATTAATGTAAAGAACATCCTTGAGTATCTTGGACGAACTAAGGATGATTTCCGTAAATATAGGGAAAGGAGAACTTGAGGTGACTAGGTTCACCGTTGCAAGTTTTCAAACCGATAAAGTCGACTTTAAGTTGCAAAAAGGGTACATATTTAGTTTGAATAACGGAACAGTGAGATGGAAATTTTCCAAGCAAGATATTGTTGCCGAATAAACAACAAGAGCGGAACATTGCTGCAGCTGAGGCATCAAAAGAAGCATTTTGGATCTATATAATCCTAATTGGATTAGGAGTAGTTCTGTTAGCAGCTGAGCTAGGCTCCAGCACAGGCTAAGGAACCACGGTCTCATCAATGATCCAAGTATATACTTCGACTATTTCATCTGATTCGTCGGATCATACATCGTGGCGATGTGATGATTGAATAAAACGCATAAGATGATAACATTGTAAATCCGCTGACGAAAGCTGTTTCTCAGCAGAAATTTTAGCGACCCGTACATAGTTCAGGTGTAGGACACTTGAGTGATTGGCTATAGGCCAAGTGGGAGATTGTTGGACAATTATGACCCATAACATCATTATTTGTACAAAATAATGGTGTTGTTGTACAAATAAACTATGTGACAAATGAAATTGCTCTTTTATCATTTGTAATTGGATTATCGGGATATATAAATGATAAAAGTCCATATGATTAGTACCAGATTAATAAGATATGAGACAATATTAATCCACGTAAGGTTTAATCATTAAATATCCCTAGTCATAGTATTATCGAACCTGGACATCGATAATGCGAAATAGACTAGTATTGCACTTGTGCGCATTATGGAGGCATAATGGCATAGTTCTCATATATTTGGGTATTGGATATTCATGCAAGTGTAATATGAGGTTCTGTTTACCGATGGTACGGAAACAGCTTCGCTCTGGATAGACCCATCGAAAACCCGTTAGTAGTATGACTATGTGTCTATGGGAATCAAATCAGGGTAGGTGTATTTGGTCTTAACCTGAGACTTGCATCGCTAATACTTGCGACAATCAGTATACTTTGATTTTGGTCGTCCGGGGCTTTAAAAGGTTCTGTGTACGCCTCTTCTGGGTATACTGAGAATCGTAGTGTATTGGATGTGATGTCAAGATGGAAGTATCACTTCAGTCATATGGAGATGATGATCACGCATGATACGAAACTGGTACTCTTGTATGCTGCAGCTATCGGGATAATATGACAAATGTCATGATTATCCGAATATAGAGACTAGTTACCAGAGATCCGATATGTACTTCTTACGGGGCAGACACAATTCCAGCCCCAGGCCTAGCATGTGACATTCTGATACTGGATGCTAATACGCAATACTACGTATACTACGCATGATAAAGATTATGTATATTCCATGTTGAATATATTTCTGGAGAATTGGGTAGGCACGATGCTTTGCTAGAAGCCAACCATGTCTTGTAAATCGGTAAGAACGTGGTACTAGGTACGCACGTATTCGGATAGTTTGATGACCGTATTTACTGCCAACATATCCAGGGATCTCTTGGGTCGCCTCCCAAAGATTCACTGATGATATTTGACTCGAACAACAATTAATCTGAGATTAATTATGAGAGATAAAATTAATATGGGATTAATTACGGCAATAAATTAATCTAGGATTAATTAAAAAAGAAAGAATTAATCTAGGATTAATTACGTCGAGAATTTATCTGGGATTAAATTCGTCGAGAAGAGAGAACACGATTAATTTAGAATTAATCGGTAAAGTAAATTTAATAGTGAAATTAGATTTTACTATTTAATTTATTTAATTGGGCTAAAATAATATATTAGATATATTAATTGAAATTAGATTTCAAAGCGGAATTAAAATTGGATTTTAATTCGCGCGAAAGAATTACTTTAGAATTAATTCACAAGCGACTTTCGTAATAATTTGGCTAGGCATTATTATTTAATTAAACTGGATTTAATTAAGTCACAAAGGTAAATTCGTTTAATTCGGAATTAAACGAACCCGGGTCCGAGCGAAGTTGCGTGTTGGATTGTCCGACTTAAATTTGGAATTTAAAGTGAGACCCACCAACTTACATCAATGTGTTTGACCATTGATGGAAGTTGTTATTTGGTTTAAAAGCTTGGATTGCTTGTATTTTACACAAACCAATTTTAACACTCGAGTTGACTATTTAAACTTTGGTCAACTTTAAAAGTGGTAACTTGTTACTATTCACAGCATCTCTCTTCTCCATTTTCCTCTCCATTGCCGTGACCATGGAGCTCTCTCCTAGGAATTTTGTTGTAAAATTATTGTTTGCTAGCACATTAAAGAGTCAATGAAGGTGATAGGGAGACTAATCCAAGAGTTTGGAACTCGATATCAAGCTCCGAAGCTCCAACACATCCAAAAGGAAGGAAAAATTTTGAATTTTCTCTACCAAGCAAGGTGAGTTTTTCCACAACTCTATTTAATTCACACACACAAATCACTCTTAAAAGATCTTGGCATGTTCTAGGAACACTAACATAGCCTTCTTCTCTTTCAGCTCAGCAAGGTATTTAGGACAATTCCTTTTCCAATGCCGGTCCTTGTTGCAGTGGAAATACTTTCCCTTGGACTTGGCATCATTGGAGCATTTCTTGTTCTTCTTTATCATGGACTTAGCCTTGGCCTTCCCAGTGCTATTATTCTTCTTTATAGATTTAGAAGACTCGACAACATTTGCCTCAGCACTGGGCTTACGAGGATCCACAAGCATTGACTCGTAGTGGGTTAGTTCATTAAGCAACTGGGTCAAAGTAAAAGTCAACTTGTTCATAACATAGTTACTTTTAAACTGCAGGAAACTCTTCGAAAGAGTTTCCATAATCATAGTCACTGGCTCCGCTCATCAATACGAGCACCATGGGTTTCAGTTGTGTTGAGATAAGTCATCATCCTCAAAATATGCTCTCGGAATGATGTCCCATCCTTCATCCTAGCAGTCATCACTGAGTCCATAGCCTCATAACGTTGACAGTCTGAAGGTTGCCCGAACATGCCCTACAATGACTCGATCATCTGAGATGCTGAAGCCATAGGCTCATGCTTTGCAGTAAGAACCTCAAACATCCTTGCTAGCAAGTAGCAGCGGGCTTTCGCATTAGCTGTGACCCACTTCTGGTAGGCATCGCACACAACTTAGCCAATATTTATAGCTGGATCGGGAGGACACTCCTCCATCTGGAAAAACTTTAGGTCTTCATAGACCATGATAGTGTTCATGTTAGTTTTCCATTTAACATAGTTTTCTCCCATTAATTTATCATTTGAGAGTATGGAAATAATTGGAGAAACAGTGGCTGAAAAATAAAAATAAACATGCATTTAATATCCATTCATCACATATTAAAACTATCAAATAATTTTTGGCATAAATTTAAACATGATGCATGAACAATGAATAACCAATTAGAAACCTAAGAGAATTACTATGCCACAAAAACCTATCATCCTACAAATAAGTACCGCCGTAGGGTAGGTCAAGTATTTGTATGATAGATCGAGAAAATCTAATTCGATTAATATAGAAGAGAATTACTCTTAATCTTATATTAATCAACCACCGTTTGATTTGATCAAGGAATTTGATTAACATTTAATCATTCATTTGTGAGTGTGACCCGTCGTTTCGGATCCCTTGGACTTAACTAGTGAAGTACCGCCGTAGGGTAGGTGTAGTTCTGTTAGCAGCTGAGGAAAATGTTGAAGCACTTTGGATCTTAATAATCCTAATTAGATTAGGTGTAGTTCTGTTAGCAGCTGAGCTAGGCTACAACACAGACTAAAGAATTAATGGTATCATCAACGATCCAAGTATATACTTCAACTGTTCATCTGATTCGTTTGGATCATACATCGTGGCGATGTGATGATCGAATAAATCGCATCAAATGATAACCTTGCAAATCCGCTGACGAAAGCAGTTTCTCAGCAGGAGTTTGAGCGAACCGTACATAGTTCAGGTGTAGGACACTTGAGTGATTGGCTATAGGCCAAGTGGGAGATTGTTGGACAATTATGACCCATATCATCACTATTTGTACAGAACATGGTGTTGTTGTACAAATTAACTATGTGACAAAGGAAATTGCTCTTTTATCATTTGTAATTAGATTACCGGGATATTTAAAAGATAAAAGTCCATATGATTAGTTCCGGATTGATAAGATATGAGACAATATCAATCCATGAAGGTTTAATCATTAAAACATCCCTAGTCGTAGTATTATCGAGATTGGACATCGATAATGCGGAATAGACTAGTATTGCACTTGTACGTGTTATGGGAGCATAACGGCATAGTTCTCATATATTTAAGTATTGAATACTTATGCAAGTGTAATAGGAGGTTGTGTTTACCGATGGTACGGAAACAGCTTCGCCCTGGATAGACCCCTCGAAATTCCATTGGTAGTATGACTATATGTCTATGGAAGTCTGAATTAGGGTAGGTGTATTTGGTCTTAACCTGAGACTTGCACCGCTAATACTTGCGACAATTAATATACTTTGGCTTTGGTCGTCAAGGGCTTTAACATGTTATGTGTACGCCTCTTCTGGGTATATTGAGAATCGTAGTGTATTGGGTGTGATGTCAAGATGGAAGTATCACTCCAGTCATATGGAGATGATGGTCACATAGGATACGGAACTGGTGCTCTAATATGCTGCAACTATCGGGATAATATGACTAGGTCATGTTTATCCGATTATAGAGACTTGTTACGAGAGATCCGATATGTGCTTCGTACGGGGCATACATAATTCCAGCCCCAGGCCTAGCATGTGACATCCGATACTGGATCGCAATATGCAATACTATGTATACTACGTCTGATATAGATTATATATTCCCTTAAGAATATTTTTGGAAAATTGGGTAGGCACGGTGCTATGCTAGAAGCCAACCATGTCTTGTAAATCGTTAAAAACGTAGTACTAGGTACGTACGTGTTCGGATAGTCCGACGACCAGATTTACTGCCAACATATCTGGGGATCTCATGGGTCGCTTTTCGAAGATTCACCGATGACGTATGACTCGCACATATAATTAATCTGGGATTAATTAGTAGATAGAGAAAATTAATCTGAGATTAATTACAGAGATATTTTATCTGGGATAAAATACTATTTAAAGAGAGAGAACGATTAATTTGGAATTAATCGATAAAATAATATATTCGATATATTAAATGAAATTGGATTTCGACACGGAATTAAAATTAGATTTTAATTCGGGCAAATGAGTTAATTTAGAATTAATTCGCCAGCGACGTGAATAGTAATTTTGCTAGGCATAATTATTTGATTAAATTTCATTTCATTACGTCGCAACGGAAAATTCGTTAATTCGGAATTAGCGAACCCGAGCCCGGAGTGTTTGCGGGACCACTCGCATTTAGAATCAAGTGGGGCCCACAAGTCACATCACGCGTCACATCATTAGTCATTCTTATGATGTAAGTCACATCAACTTTGAGTGATGTGATGGATGTCACTTTTGAGTGATGTGAGTAGATGGAAGGCTTAAATGCCTTGTACAATTTTTGGAAAATGTAATATGTATTTGATTTTTGAAATCAAACATAAGATACACAACATTATCTTCATCTTCTCCTCTCTCCCTCTCACGGCCTTGGAGCCATTTTCTCTCAAATGTTCTTGGCTTGGCCGAGAACAACAAGAAGGCAAAGGGAAATTTTGTGGCAAAATTTCAAAGATGCTAGCACATCCAAGGGGTCTTGCAAAGGTGATAGGGAAACCCATTCATGAGCATGGAATCACACTCAAAGCTTGGAGCTTGGAGCACACAAATAGGACCTTGACCGAACACATGGAGCACAAAGAAGGACCTTGGCCGAGAGCTTCAAGGAAAATTTTTTGTTGTTTTTCGCATCGCAAAAGCTGATCAAAGTGAGTATTCCGCAATTTTACTTTGATGTATTCACACTTTTTATCGCTTAATTTGATCTTGGTTTGACCTAGAAAACTCAACAATGGTATCAAGAGCCTTGATTAAGCATGAAATTGGATTTAGGGTAAAATTTGGGTAAAATTGATTTGAGCATGATTTGATGAAATTGATGTTTGAATATCCTTGAATGATGATAACTTAGAGTTATGCGTGATCAATTTGATGAAAATTGAATTGGATTAATTTTTCCCCAAATAGTAGGCTTGGCCGAAAGTTGATGATGCCTTAAAGTCATGGTGATTTTTGTTCTTTTGATCATTGGATGAGTTGAAAGACTTGGGATAAATTGATTTAGGATTTAATTGGATTAAAATCGAAATTGGATTTAAAATCCCCAAATTGCCGTGACATATATAGCATGGAAATGAATTGATTTTTGATTCAATAATGTTGGACATGTGTTGATGATGATTAGCATGATTAATTATGTAAATTGGTGTTTTGGAAATATTAATTTGAATAATTAATTATGGCTATAAACTTGAGTTAATTAAATTGTGAAATTTGGAAATTTGGAATTTAATTAGTTGGGCTAAATTTGGAATTGGGCTAATAATGTTGTATTTGGGCTTAATGGGCTTGGTTGAGCCAAGTTTGGTTTAGGTTAATTGGTTGGATCCAATTGGGCCCAAAACCATATCCATAAAGTCCAAATATAATAAAATGGACCTTTAAAATTTTAATTGGGCCTAAATTGATTTTTGGCAAAAGGGTGATTCCTTATTGGGCTTTGGTTGCCAAAGTCCATGCCTTATAAATTAATTGAAAGCCCATTGGACTTTAATTAAATTGACATTGGATATTAATTGGGCTTTGAGACCCGTAAAGATTAGATTTATAATCTAAGTCGTAAAGACTCATTAATAAAGTGTAATTATTTAATTTGGAATTAAATGTAGTATTAGAATTGAATATAAATTAAATTGGATTTAATGTTGTAATTTAATATAATTCGAGAATTCGTACTTTGAGTACTTATTCTTAAAACGAGTTGGACTCGCGCAAATCAAATCGTTATTTGAACATTGGATGGTCATTAATTTCATATTAATTAATTGGATTAGATTGATTGATAACATGCTTTGTGTGAATACATGGATGTGATGTATGAATAATGTATATATGACGGATATTAGACGGGTGAAGGCAATTTTGGAAATTGTTGTAATAAATTTAGAATTTATTAAATTGGACATGCGTGTCCAGCCTATTACCTCTTGACTCTTTGTATTTCTCTTCTCACATATTCCCCTCAATGTAAATGAGGTTTCTTTAAAAGTGTTATGTAATTGGGTAGAAGTAAGATTTGTGCTAGCGGGAGAGAGGAAAAAGAGAGATTTGTTCTAGGAACAAGTTGTTTTAAATATCCATCCATATATCATTATTAATTTATTTATCGCGCCTTATTATGCTTTTAGAATGCATGCTTAAGGGTGTATGATGAGACCTAATCAAAGATAATTAATTGGTTGCCAATTACGCGAAAAACCCTCAACATATATTATGCGTTTTTCCTTCCATTGAATGATTCATTCTCAAGATCCAAGATTGGCACTGGTTTGTTGGACAAAGTCAAGACCTTTGTCCATCGCGGATGTGTTTGAATCATGAAGGCTTTGTTCCATATCGCATATCTTGTCCAAGTTGTGATTTGTTGGCCAAAGTCAAGATCACTTCTTGTCAATCGACATCGATTACGAAGCTTTCCAAGGTTAATGGGTCCCGCTTAACTGGAATCATTAAGTTTGTTGTGCCAAAGCCAAGGCTTAATTGATTCAGAGGAAAAAGGTTAGGGAATATATCAGATATATTGGCATATATTAGATATATGTTTCGGACTTGGATGTCCACCTACAGGATCTAGGAATTGGATGAGATCCAATTGATCTTAGAGATCTACCTAGTTAAGTTTCATACAACTTGTTGGCCAAAGTCAAGGTTGTGTGTTATTTAACGGGATTCTAGCCCACTAGGAATCAAGGTTTCCGGAGTTCTCAACAGAGGGTTAGAGGCTCGCCGAAAAATAGTGGGAGGCAAGTATTAAATTTGGAATTTCGTTTAGATACTTGCCAACACGCGCTCATTTCAATTTTTCGTCATTAAAATATATATATATATATATATATATATATATATATATATATATATATATATATATATATATATTATATATATATATATATATATATATTAGTTGGAGTAATATTTAATCGTTGTTTTAATTAAACAGTTGGACTGTATTCAAACTATTTCAATTTATAGTTGATTATATAATTGGATTATAGTAATCAATATATTTGAATTTAACCAATCAAATTATAGTTGATTATAAAGTTAGACTATAGTAATCATTATATTCAATAGTACCTAAAATCGTTGATTAGATAGTTGGACTATAGCAATCAAGATAACTGAAAGATTAGTGTTTAAAACATAAACCTCAGGATAGTCCTGGGAACTGAGAAGTTATTCTATTTGATAGAACAACCTCTTGGGCCTAAGCCCGGAGTTGAGCAAATAGTAGAACATGATCTTTGGAAGATTCATGTAATGATAACTTTAGTGCTCAATCCTTTATGCTAGATGCAATGACTCTTTAATTCCATCGTCAAACTTAAGGATTAGATCTTTGTACCATAATGATGAAATTAAAGATCTTCATAGATTTATTCTTAAATCTTAGAAGTACTAATTGCAAAAGAAGCTCTTTCGCTCGAGAATGTCAGAGGGTACATATGTCGAGCACTAGGTGTCGCAGATGATTTCTGAAATCAATCAGCTAGGTTAGCTGGGTGTAGGACACAGAAATTGGCGATGATGTTCTAGGCTCGCGACCTAGTTTGGAGTACGGAATAGCTCGCGGGGATATAAACCTGAGAAATAACATGGAGTCTCCACCCGATGTGAACCGGGAAAATGTGATTTAAGGCCGCACTCACCCCTCGCAAGGGAAGACCTCAAACCGTTGGGTTCAGAATGGTCCATAACTTGCCACTTGTAATGATGTGATTTGTGCAATAAACTAACCGAATCTATGCAACATGATCAAGAACAACCTATATCTAGTTCATGTTCATAAAGATAAATCTTATGTCTAAGTTTGCATGCTTGGAAAGTAAGTCCTCATAACACACGATAACACACAGCAATCTCATGAATATATTTCAATTATATAATATGAAAAGCAAACAACAACATAAACCTAATGCAAATTCCAAACGCAAAACAAATAAATACTCATGCTTAAAAATAAATAACATACTAGACTAAATCATGCTCGAATACAAGGTTGGATGAAACGAAATACGTGTGTCTCTTAAGTAGTACGTGGCATTGTATCCCGAGTGCAAACCGCACTACCGTCCATTCGGATTCAGCTACAGAATTTACGTCCGGGTTTCCATCCGATATACCACAAAAGAGAACACGCATTCCGTTCACCCGGAATTCACATGTATCAACAAACGACTCTCATGCGATAATATATTAAAATAAATAAAAAAACGAAGAATAATAAATAAAGAAGGGGTGCCCTCAGGTCTAACCTCTTTTTTCGTCTCTCGAAAGCGCGTTACACGGCCGTCGGAATGGTTGATATTCCGTAACTTTCCTGGTTCACTAATCCAACATTTTTCCTCGCTGTTTCGCTATTTGGGCTGCTATTTTCACTCTGTTTCGCTGCTATTTGTGTTGTATTTTTTGGTTACTATTTTAAGGTAAATAAAAGACTGTTTTGGTGCAGTTTTAGGGTTTTTGTGCTGCGTTTTTTTGGGTGATTTGTGGGGGAATTTCTGGACAGTTTTCAGTGCAGTTTTGGGGTTAATTCGGGGACTGTTTTGGTGTCAGTTTGAGGGCAGTTTGGGGGCTGTTTGTGCGGCAATTTGGGATCGTTTATGGGGCAGTTAGCATGAGGGAAGAGGGTTGTTGAAGGCTTGCTGTCTTGGTCGTTTGTGAGGGGCTGAGTGTGGTTCACGTGAAGGGGCAGTATGGTTGGCTTGTTTATGGAGGAGAAGTCTTCTCGTGGCTTTTATATGGGTGCTGTTTGTCTTCTTGCATGTTTAGTGCTGGATGACGTTAGTGGCTTGCTGAGTGTGTAAGATGAGTGAGTAGCTTATGGGCTGTTCGGTTGAGGGGAGAGACAAGTGTGTTGGCTTTGTGGGAGAGAGAATGGGTGCGTGAATATGGGTAGTGTGAAGGGTTCTTATTGTGCATAAATATGGTGGGTTGCTGGAAGGGCAATTGCGTGAGGTGAGGTTTGCTACGTGAGGGCTAGTGAAGGCTGCTTTAAGGCTGGCTACATGTTGTTGTGGGGTCAGCAACGTGAGTGGGGGGCTTTGTGGCTAGTGGCGTTTATAGACAAGGGCTGGTGACGTGAAGTTGAGGTTGGTCAGGGGGGGTGATGATGCGCTGAAGGGTTGCTAATAGCGTGAAGAAGGTGTTTTGATGGGTGATGGCCGAGGGAGTTAAAAAGGAAAAATGAGAGAGGGGACGTGAATGTGGGTGTTTTGGTTACTGCCGTGAGAGTCTTAGGGTATGTTTTTTGTAGTTTTTGCTGTGAATGAGTTGGGAGAAGGAGCCAGGGGAGTTTAGGGTTTTGTGTTATTTTTATAGTGATGTATTAGGGTTATGCATGGGTTTTGAAAAGGAAACAAATCAATTGAACATGTGTGTATTTTAATTAATTTTAAAAGGGAAATAAATTATGTAATTGGTGGGGAATATCTTTAAATTTGGTGAGTGAATTATTTAATTGAATTTAGATCTTTGGTAATTAGTAAGGTCAATTATTTAATTTTGGAATGAGATTTGTTTTAATTTATTTTGATTTAATTTAGTTTGATTTAATTTAATTTAATTTAATTGGATTTAATTTAATTTGTGACATGTGTTTTAAATATTTTTAATTATTTTTGGATGTGATTTAATGGGCTTGGGCTAGGTGGGCGTGTGGCTTTGTTTTTGGGCTAGGGATGTGTTTTAAAACAGAGGTCTCCAATTAAATCCAATAAGACGTCAATTCCTAACTCTTCCCTTCCGACGTCCGTTTCCCGAGACTTCCACAATTTAAAGAGGTAGTGTCTCCATGTGAGACTCATCATCGGGACTTACATGCAAAAATGCAGTGCCTACAGTCGCCCCCACTTTGATGGGACTTGTGCAGTGTGTGACAATGACAATCCTATCAAAGTTATGAAATGCATTTTACTTACCTGGCTCGCCAGCTGCCACTCTACTTGCATGTTGCTTTGAGTTGAGTTGATTTGGTGGTCCATTTTCGAACTGTGCTCCATTTTTAGAGTGCCATTTTGGCATCTGTCGTGTGTGCTCCATTTTGGAGTGCCATTTTCGGCATCTATTGTGTGTGCTCCATTTTGGAGCGTGATTTTTGACATCTGTTGTGTGTGCTCCATTTTGGAGCGCCATTTTCGGCATCTGTTGTGTGTGCTCCATTTTGGAGCGCTATTTTCGGCATCTGTTGTGTGTGCTCCATTTTGGAGTGCCATTTTCGGAATCTGTTGTGTGTGCTCCATTTTGGAGCGCCATTTTCGGCATCTGATTTGTGTGAATGTGGCTCATTTTTGAACCGTTACTTGATGAGATGGTCTTTGTCGCTTCAACCTGCGAATACAAAACAAAAATTGCATGTCTGTGATATGTATACATGTATGCATGGATATGTCTCCTATTCCGATGGGTTAGGCCTTCCTTGGTCCATTTCCGAACCGTGCTCCATTTTCGGAGTGCCATTTTCGGCGTCTGATGTGATAATGGTCCATTTCCGAACTGTGCTCCATTTCAGAGTGCCATTTTTGGCGTCTGATGTGATAGTGGTCCATTTCCGAACCGTGCTACATTTTCGGAGTGCCATTTTCCTGTAAAAGTATTTGGTCACCCACTTGGCCTGCTCATAGTTCCTTTCTGTCGATTCTCTCTTGGTGATTGCTCAGTTCCTTCAGTCTCATTGCTCAAGTTCTCGATAAATCCCTTATTCGCGGGGTGGTTGACTGGTCGCCCCCAGACTCGATTTAGCTTTTTGCTCTTCGTTACTTGCACTCGGCCAAAGTAGATCTTCTGATGTGGCATTCCAAAACTGCTGATGATCTAGGCCTCGACCCTGGGACTCATCCCCAAACCTGATACCGATGCTGAAGTGGGCCTCAACCCTGGGACTCATCCCAAAACTGATACTGATATGGGCCTCGCCCCAGACTGATACTGATGCGGGCCTCGCCCCCAAACTGATACTGATGTGGGCCTCGCCCCAGACTGATACTGATGTGGGCCTCGCCCCCAGACTGATACCGATGTGGGCCTCGCCCCAGACTGATACTGATGCGGGCCTCGCCCCCAAACTGATGCTGATGCGGGCCTCGCCCCCAAACTGATACTGATGTGGGCCTCACCCTCAGACTGATATTGATGCGGGCCTCGTCCCCAAACTGATACTGATGCACTCGGCCAAAGTAGATCATGTGATGTGGCGTTCCAAAACTGCTGATGATCTGGGCCTCGACCCTGAGACTCATCCCTAAACCTGATACCGATGCTGATGTGGGCCTCAACCCTGAGACTCATCCCAAAACTGATAGTGATGTGGGCCTCGCCCCAGACTGATACTGATGCGGGCCTCGCCCCCAAACTGATACTGATGTGGGCCTTGCCCCAGACTGATACTGATGTGGGCCTCGTCCCCAGAACTGATATCGATGTGGGCCTCGCCCCAGACTGATACTGATGCGGGCCTCGCCCCCAAACTGATGCTGTTGCGGGCCTCGCCCCCAAACTGATGCTGATGCGGGCCTCATCTGTGATGTTGTTTACACTTGTGAAAAGTTTTGCTTTGGGACAAGTGCTAAGTCACCCCTATCTTTTGATTTTATTTTCCAAAGTTTTGTTTTTGTTTTTCGCCGGTCTGGCCAGGGGACGCCCGTGCCAGATTTGGTAGGGCTTCAAAAGGTTGAGTCACCTCCCTTCTGAATAAGTCCCAAGGATTATTCGACTCGGGGCTGGATTCGTTCCACCGAGATTTCGTGGTGTAGGCTCGGGGCTGGATTTCATTCCGACGAGGCCACTTGGTTATTCGGCTCGGGGCTGGATTTCGTTCCGCCGAGGCCACTTAGTTATTCGTCTCGGGGTCGGGGTACGTCCCACTGAGTCAGCCCTTCGGACTGGGGACGTAACATTCCCCCAGGTCCAAGTGCCTCTCTTCATTCGGGGTCGGGTTACGTCCCACCGAATCAGCCATTCGGACTGGAGACGTAACATTCCCCCAGGTCCAAGTGCCTCTCTTCATTCGGGGTCGGGTTACGTCCCACCGAATCAGCCCTTCGGACTGGAGACGTAACATTCCCCCAGGTCCAAGTGCCTCTCTTCATTCGGGGTCGGGTTGCGTCCCACCGAGTCAGCCCTTCGGACCGGGGACGTAACATTCCCCCAGGTCCGAGCATCTCTCACAGCTCAAGACATGATCACATGCCACCGAGCACATCATCGTTAGCTTAGAGGCAAAATTTTCTCCTCATAATCAAGATTGGATCAGTCAGGGGTCAGGACCTCCAAATCTCTGATACGTATATTACAGAGGAGGAGTCATTTTTAGTTTGGACAAAAAGAGGAACTTCATCTCCTGATGGGACGACCCAAGTAAGCAATTTGCTTTGAGGTGGAGAATCATTCTGAATAAGGTCAGCATCTCCAATAATCGAGGATATGAAGATAGAAACAGAAGACTTAGTTGATGGCGAAGGCAATTTCTCTGTGATTTCTGGAGCGACCACCATCAAGGCGATCAGTACACCATCTTTATATAGTTCCCGGCACCAACTTGCATACTCGTTGGAACCGAGAACTATGGGACAAATGTTGATGGTGTTTTCAGGCACTATGTTATTTAAGCAGCATGACTGGGGCAAAAAAGGTAATTCACTTCTCAGTCAAGATTATTAATGCCGACCCGTCCACTAAAGAGTCAACAGTAAGGGGCCGGGAACTTTACGGTTAGTGACCGAGCACTTGAGTTCAAGATGACCGGGCAATTATCAGGTTGACAACAGCATTCTCATTACAAAAGACTATTATGACCGACCACATTAAGACCGTCCTCGTGAAAACGAGCATAGGGCAAGACATGTTTGGGAAGATAAGGCATTCTATCCATACAAGATAAGATAATAAGTTATCCTATTTTCATAAAGAGAACTGATAAGTCAGTATCCTAAAAGGATAAAAGAAATGAATGTAGTTTTAAAAGTAGGAATCCTGATAGGAAAAGGAAACCATCTCCAACTGGAAATCGTTGTACAAATAGGAATCTGATTTCTTCACCATTATAAATAGGTATCCTGATGCGGGCCTCGCCCCTAAACTGATGCTGATGCGGGCCTCGCCCCTTCTGGGATCCATTCTTGAAACTTATACTGATATGGGCCTCAACCCTGGGATTCCTTCCTGAGACTAATACTGATGCGGGCCTTAACCCGGTGATTCATTCCTAAAAATGATACTTATTCTGATTCATTCCTGAGACCGATGTGGGCCTCAACCTCATGATTCATTCCTAAAACTGATGACATTGTACTGTTGTTGCTTCTGGTTGGCTTGCATTTGCCGATTTCTCTTTTTCTCCGTTGAAACCTGTGAATACAAAGAAAACAAAACACAAAAAGAATGCAAGTGCGTTACGTGTATGCATGCATGCATGGATGAATTTCCTATCCCGTTGGGTTAGGTCTTCTGTCAATTCCCTTGGTGACTGTTCGGTCTTCTCTTCCTCAGGCAAAGTACTGCTTCAATCTATCTACGTTGATCGGCTCGGTAAACTCGTTCCCTTCTAAGTCTGATAGTCTCACTGCCCTATTTCACATTACCTTCTTGACTATGTAGGGTCATTTCCAGTTAAGTCTGAACTTTCCTCTCGGGTCCGTTGTCGACGGCGTTAACTGTTTAAGTACCAGATCACCCTTTCTGATTTTGGTAGGACGCACATTCTTGTTGAATGCTCGCGCCAACCTCTTCTGGTATAACTGCATATGATGTAAGGACTTCATTCTCTTCTTATCGAGCAATACCAACTGTTCAAATATTTGCGAGGCCTGTTCTTGTTCAGGTAACTCTGCTTCTGCTAATACCCGCATGGACTGTATCTCAACTTCCACCGTCAGTACTCCTTCCATTGCCTTCTTCTTTTCTTAATCATTTCAACTGAATACCATTCACTTGTCTCTCTATCATTGCCGTAAGGTTTTCTATTTCTCAGTTTCCTTTCCCCGATATCCATGTTTGCTAAACCCTTCTTGACAAACTTTTTTTTTTAACCCAACAGATATCTATGATGGCTTTTAAGACACAGGGGTTAGCATGATGCGTGTATGCATGAGATGCGTGCGATGCATGGAATATATAAGTCGGCCCATTACCATTTTAAAGCATTTAATCATACTATTGCGAGGTGCAAACTTGTCCCAGTTGAAAAAGGCCCAATAGGTTTACACTTTTGTGATAACATGGCTAAACAACTTCAATTGATAAGAGGCCCAATCACAGGATAGCCCATCAGCATTTTAGAAACTTTTTGCCAATTGTCATAGGATACGAACTCGTCTCAGTTTAAATGGCCCAACAAGTTCGTATTTCCGACAAGAAGTCCAACTGCATCCAAATGAGGATGATCCATAAGCACAAGGAAATAGTTTCTATTGGTCGTACAACTACGGTTCATATGTGGGTTTATAGGGGTATAGACAAATGGTCCCGTCGAAGAAGGATTTCCCACAACTAGGTCTCCCCACTCAAGGGTCCGAGCGACCAAGTGAGCGCACCTTTTTTATACACTAGGGTACGTGCCAACGAGTTATGGTGTGTGACTGACTGTCAAATGGATTTCCCATTGTAGATTCCCCAGAGGGAGGGTGGAGCGAACTCTCTTAAATACCCAATCCTATTAGGCTCTTATCGCATTGGTGACAGGAATAAACAACAAGTCCTCCAAATTAGTCCGTCACAGTGAGCTACGGGTAAATGATTATCTAGGTGCCTTCACAAATTTTTTTATAGAAAGGTAGTGAATGAAGGAAGACACCAAACCATTACCTAGCCTTAAAAGTGCCTTTGATTAAACCCCTTTCAACCCACGGTAGACACGGTTAACTAAAGCACAAATCGCAAACATCACAAGGCATTATTTCAGAGCCAATTCTCTATCCCCAGTGGAGTCGCCAGACTGTAGGACACAGTAATCGGCGACGCTGTTCTAGGCTCGCGGCCTAGTTGGGAGTACGGAATAGCTCGCAGGAAACTAAACCAGAGAAATAACATGGAGTCGCCACCCGGTGTGAACCGGGAAAATGTGATTTAAGGCCGCACTCACCCCTCGCAAGGGAAGACCTCCAACTGTTGGGTTTGGAATGGTCCCTTACTTATGCCACTTGTAATGATGTGATTTGTGCAATAAACTAACCGAATCTATGCAACATGCTCAAGAACAACCTATATCTAGTTCATGTTCATAAAGATAAATCCTATGTCTAAGTTTGCATGCTTGGAAAGTAAGTACTCATAACACACGATAACAAACGGCAATCTCATGAACGTATTTCAATTATATGATGAGAAAAGCAAACAACAACATAAACCTAATGCAAATTCCAAATGTAAAACAATAACTTCTCATGCTTTAAATAAATAACATACTAGACTAAATCATGCTCAAATACAAGGTTGGATGAAACGAAATACGTGTGTCTCTTAAGTAGTACGTGGCATTGTATCCCGAGTGCAAACCGCACAACCATCCATTCGGATTCGGCTACGGAATTTACGTCCGGGTTTCCATCCGATATACCACAAAAGAGAACACGCATTCCGTTCACCCGGAATTCACATCATACATCAACAAACGACTCTCATGCGATAATATATTAAAATAAATAAAAAAACGAAGAATAATAAATAAAGAAGAGGTGCCCTCAGGTCTTACCTCTTTTGTCGTCTCTCGAAAGAGTGTTACATGGCCGTCGGAAGGGTTGATATTCCGCAACTTTCCTGGTTCACTAATCCAACGTTTTTCCTCGCTGTTTCGCTGTTTGGGTTGCTTTTTTCACTCCGTTTCGCTGCTGTTTATGTTGTATTTTTTGTCACTATTTTAAGGTAAATAAAGGACTGTTTTGGTGCGGCTTTAGGGGGTTTGTGCTACAGTTTTTTTGGTTATTTGTGGGGGAATTTCTGTGCAGTTTTCAGTGCAGTTTTGGGGTTAATTTAGGGACTGTTTTGATGTCAGTTTGAGGCAGTTTATGGGCTGTTTTGTGCGGCAATTTGGGATCGGTTATGGGGCAGTTAGCGTGAGGGATGAGGGTTGTTGTAGGCTTGATGTCTTGGTCGTTTGTGAGGGGCTGAGTGTGGTTCACGTGAAGGGGCAGTAGGGTCGGCTTGTTTATAGAGAAGCAGTCTTCTCGTGGCTTTTATATGGGTGCTGTTTGTCTTCTTGCGTGTTTAGTGCTGGATGACGTTAGTGGCTTGCTGAGTGTGTAGATGAGTGAGTAGCTTATGGGCTGTTCGGTTGAGGGGAGAGACATGTATGTTGGCTGTGTGGGAGAGAGAATGAGTGCGTGAATATGGGGCAGTGTGAAGGGTTCTTATTGTGCGTGAATATGGTGGGTTGCTGGAAGGGCAATTGCGTGAGGTGAGGTTTGCTACGTGAGGGCTAGTGAGGGTTGCTTTGAGGCTGGCTACGTATTGTTGTGGGGTTAGCAACGTGAGTGGGGGGCTTTGTGGCTAGTGGCGTTTGTGGACAAGGGCTAGTGACGTGAATTTGAGGTTGGTCAGGGGGGTAATGATGCGCTGAAGGGTTGCTAATGGCGTGAAGAAGGTGTTTTGATGGGTGATGGCCGAGGGAGTTAAAAGAGAATGATAAGATATGGGACGTGAATGAGGGTGTTTTGGTTACTGCCGTGAGAGTCTTAGGGTATTTTTTTTTGTAGTTTTTGTGTTATTTTTATTGTGATGTATTAGGGTTATGCATGGGTTTTGAAAAGGAAACAAATCAATTAGACATGTGTGTATTTTAATTAATTTTAAAAGGGAAATAAATTATGTAATTGGTGGGGAATATTTTTAAATTTGGTGAGTGAATTATTTAATTGAATTTAGATCTTTGGTAATTAGGAAGTGAATTATTTAATATTGGAATGAGATTTGTTTTAATATAATTTGATTTAATTTAGTTTGATTTAATTTAATTTAATTTAATATAATTGGATTTAATTTAGTTTGTGACATGTGTTTTAAATATTTTTAATTATTTTTGGATGTGATTTAATAGGCTTGGGCTAGTTGGGCATGTGGCTTTGGTTTTGGGCTAGGGATGTGTTTTAAAATAGAGGTCCAACAAACAAATCTGAAGCTAAACAAGTGAATTAAATCCAATAAGACGTCAATTCCTGACTCTTCACTTCCGACGTGCGTTTCCTGCGACTTCCACAATTTAAAGAGGTAGTGTCTCCATGTGAGACTCATCATCGGGACTTACATGCAAAAATGTAGTGCCTACACTGGGCTTTGCCTATGTGGCTGAGACTACGAAAGATTTGATATTATAGTCTCTACCCGAAAGCTGGGGCAGGTTCATTGCGAACCAAGAGAAAACTCTTGGAGAGTTGTTGGCTACGCTCAAGGAGGCAGAGCCAGAGCTTCTAAAAGGGGAAAAGGCAAAATCATCACAGTCTTCTGGGAAGACAAAGGACATATCCCAAGATGTCTGCCTAAACTGTGGCAAACGGGGTCACGGGATGCGTGACTGCCGTATGGACAAGGCAAACATGAAGGAAGTGAAGATGGGTAAGGCTCCGGCTTCAAGCATGTTTGTCATAAATATGTTCACTATTAGTTTCAAAATTGGATTTTGATACTAAGTATTGTACATAAATATGTACTGATGTGCGGGATCTGCTGATAAGCAGGAGACTGGCTTCAGAAGAGATTGATCTACGAATCAGAAACGGGACGAGAGTCGCTGTTTTAACCGTAGAATCCTAAGCTTAGGAACTACCCTTAGGGTATGTACTTAAATTAGGAAACTGTTATAAATGTAACTAGTTTGACTAGAAATATTATCTCTATATCAGAGTATAACTCGTTGCGGGTATACCTTTATATTCTAGAACATTAAAGTGTTTTATTTTATAAAGATGATATTGAGATAAGCACATTAGATGTGAATAACAGTATTTATATTTAGAATATAAATGAATCTCAAACGTATAACATGACAAACAAATAGCTCAAACTGATTTGATCAGATGAGACTTATTTGTGGCATTGTTGTCTGAGACACATAAACAAGACTTGTATATCCACACTTTTGAAGAGTGGATACTAGGACGGATTTGATCTTATTCAAATGATGTCTACGAATCTAGTTTATTAGGCAAAGTGCCTAAAACACCTTTTACTTGGTAAAAGTGCAAGTGCCACCGATCTGTTAGCCCTCGTTCATAGTGACGTAAGTGGGCCCATATCTAGCTAGGCTAGAGGTGGATATGAATACTTTATAACCTTTACGGATGTGGCATCGCGTTATGGTTATGTGTTTCTTGTGAAACATAAATCGGAAACTTTTGATAAATTCAAAGAGTTTCGACACGAAGTAGACAGACAGACAGATCGGCTAAAGTATTAAACTGTCATGGTTAGACCTTGGTGGAAATACTTAAGCAATAAGCTTCTCAATTACTTGAAAGAGTATAGTATTCTTTCAATATGGACTCCTCCCGGAACACCTCAATTTGAGCGGTGTGTCCGAACGGAGAAACCAAATTTGTTGGACATGATAAGTCTAATTATGAGTCGCTCTGAGCTACCATTTTCCTTCTAGGGATACACATTTAACAGTGCAACACTTATTTTGAATAAGGTTCCATAAAAATCTGTTAGACAGACTTCATATTAAATATGAACATGAAAGAAACCGGGTTTTCTCATTCCTGAAGATTTGGGAATGTTAGGCATATGTTTGGATGATACCAAACTAAAACCCAAATCGGATAAGTGCCTAATTTGTGGGTTATCCTAGGGTAACCAAAGTATAGTACTTATACAACTCACTAGAGAACAATGTAATTGTTGCTCGCCATGCGGTTTTCCTAAGAGGAATACCTATATGCAGTGGTTAGTGGGAGGGAAGTAAAACTCGATGAAAATCGGAGTAATACTGTTCCAGGCACCGATTCCTTAACGGAACACAAACATTTCATCAGGGATGAAACTGTACCACAATCTTCGAATACACAAGAACAGCGTAAGTCGGAGAGAGTCAGAAAATAACCTGGGAGGTATGGGTTTCTGATCTCACCTCGTAAAGATGTCAATCTTATTGAGGAATATGAACTGACTACCTATGAGGAAGTGATACAAGGTATCGAATCCCTATTATGGCAAAATGCCATGAAGTCTGAAATGGATTCCATTTATACCAACCAAGTTTGGACACTGGTTGTTGTACCGGAAGGCATTGTGCCTATTGGTACTATATGAGTCTTCTAGGAAGACATACATTAATGGCAACATACAAACGTACAAAGCTATGCTTGTAGCGAAAAGGTATCGTTATCAACATTGTGTCGATTACGACAAAACCTTTTACTCGTTGCCATGAATAAATCCATTTGGATAATGCTTGCTAATGCTGCATGTTTCATTTATGAAATATGGCAGCTGAACGTCAAAATCACTTTCCTTAAACGGAAACCTTTTGGAGGATGTTTACAACATCCTGACGATTTTGTCACACCAAAACGATCAAAAAAGAGTTGCAAGTTAATTTGATCCATTTATTGATTGAAGCAAGCATTGCGTTCTTGGAATTATCGTTTTGATGTAATCATAATGGTATATGATTTAATTCAAAACAAAAATGATTATTGTGTATATAAGGAGGTTAGTGGGAGTGCACTGACAGTGATTGTCTTGAATAATGATGATATATCATTTCTTGGAAATGACATTCCCATAATACAATCGGGGAAAGCTTGGCTTTCATGAAAAATTCTCCGTAGAATTCTTGGAGAGACAACTTTATTCTAGGAATAAAGATCTACTGGGATAGATCTAAAAGTTGTTGGAACTCTCCGAGAACTCGTACATTGAAATGATGTACGCGACCTGGTGTCTCATATGCTTTGAGCATATGGAGTCACGATCAGGCCAATCCAAGTGATAGTCACTGGATTGATGTTAAGAACATCATTACGTATCTTAGATGAACTAAGGATGCTTTCTTAAGCTATGGAGAAGAAGAACTTGAAGTGACTGGGTTCACTGCTGCAAGTTTCCTAACTGACAAAAATGACTATAAGTCATAATAAAGAGTACTATATAGTTTGAATAACGGAACAGCGAGATGGAAATCTTCCAAGAAAGATACTGTTACCGAATAAACAACAAATGTGGAATATTGCTGCAGCTGAGGCAGCAATAGAAGCCTTTGGATCTTAATAATCCTAATTGGATTAGGTGTAGTTCTGTTAGCAGCTGAGCTAGGCTACAACACAGGTTAAAGAATTAATGGTCTCATCAACAATCCAAGTATATACTTCAACTGTTCATCTGATTCATTCGGATCATACATCATGGCGATGTGATGATCGAATAAATCGCATCAGATGATAACTTTGAAAATCCGCTGATGAAAGCAGTTTCTCAGCAGGAGTTTGAGCGAACCGTACATAGTTCAGGTGTAAGACACTTGAGTGATTGGATATAGGCCAAGTGGGAGATTGTTGGACAATTATGACCCATAGCATCACTATTTGTACAGAACATGGTGTTGTTGTACAAATTAACTATGTGACAAAGGAAATTGCTCTTTTATCATTTGTAATTAGATTACCAGGATATATAAATGATAAAAGTCCATATGATTAGTTCCGGATTGATAAGATATGAGACAGTATCAATCCATGAAAGTTTAATCATTAAAACATCACTAGTCGTAGTATTATCGAAATTGGACATCGATAATGCGGAATATACTAGTATTGCACTTGTGCTTGTTATTGGAGCATAACGGCATAGTTCTCATATATTTAAGAATTGGATACTTATGCAACTGTAATAGGAGGTTGTGTTTACCGATGGTACGAAAATAGCTTCGCTCTGGATAGACCCCTCGGAATTCCATTGGTAGTATGACTATGTGTCTATGGAAGTCCGAATCAGGGTAGGTGTATTTGGTCTTAACCTGAGATTTGCACCGCTAATACTTGCGACAATCAATATACTTTGGTTTTGGTAGTCCAGGGCTTTAACAGGTTCTGTGTACGTATCTTCTGGGTATATTGAGAATCTTAGTGTATTGGGTGTGATGTCAAGATGGATGTATCACTCCAGTCATATGGAGATGATGGTCACGTAGGATACGGAACTGGTGCTCTTATATGCTGCAGCTATCGGGATAATATGACTAGGTCATGTTTATCCGATTATAGAGACTAGTTTCCAGAGATCCGATATGTGCTTCGTACGGGGCAGACACAATTCCAGCCCTAGGCCTAGCACGTGACATCCGATACTGGATCGCAATATGCAATACTACATATACTACGCCTGATATAGATTATATATTCCTTTAAGAATATTTCTGGAGAATTGGGTAGGCACGGTGTTTTGCTAGAAGCCAACCATGTCTTGTAAATCGGTAAAAATGTAGTACTAGGTACGTACGTGTTCGGATAGTCCGACGACCAGATTTACTGCCAACATATCCGGGGATCTCATGGGTCGCTTCCTGAAGATTCACCGATGACGTATGACTCGCACATATTAATCTGGGATTAATTAGTAGAGAGAAAATTAATCTGGGATTAATTACGGAGATATTTTATCTGGGATAAAATACTATTTAAGAGAGAGAACGATTAATTTGGAATTAATCGAAACGAGTTAATTTAGAATTAATTCACCAGCGATGTGAATAGTAATTTTGCTAGGCATAATTATTTAATTAAATTTGATTTAATTACGTCGCAACGGAAAATTCGTTAATTCAGAATTAGCGAACCCGAGCCCGGGAATGTTTGCGGGACCACTCGCATTTACAATCAAGTGGGGCCCAAGTCACATCACGCGTCACATCATTTGTCATTCTTGTGATGTAAGTCACATCAACTTTGTGTGATGTGATGGATTACACTTTTGAGTGATGTGAGTAGATGGAAGGCTTAAATGCCTTGTACAATTTTTGGAAAATGTAATATGTATTTGATTTTTGAAATCAAACATAAGATACACAACATTATCTTCATCTTCTCCTCTCTCCCTCTCACGGCCTTGGAGCTATTTTCTCTCAAATGTTCTTGGCTTGGCCGAGAACAATAAGAAGGCAAAGGGAAATTTTGTGGCAAAATTTCCATGATGCTAGCACATCCAATGGGTCTTACAAAGGTGATAGGGAAACCCATTCATGAGCATGGAATCACACTCAAAGCTTGGAGCTTGGAGCACACAAATGGGACCTTGACCGAAACACATGGAGCACAAAGATGGACCTTGGCCGAGAGCTTCAAGGAATTTTTTTTTTTGTTCTTCGTATCGCAAAATCCGATCAAGGTGAGTATTCCGCGACTTTACTTTGATGTATTCACACTTTTCGTCGCTTAATTTGATCTTGGTTTGACCTAGAAAACTCAACACTACGGACTTAATTACTCAGACTTCCGATATATATATTTTTGCAACATCATTGATCCATGTAGCGAGCTTTGGGCCAGTGACTCCCAAACCAGTTGGCTTTAGGGCACTAGGTGTTAAAACACCCTACTGACTTAATAACTTGGATCTCAGACGTTTTTTTTATCCCATCGTTTTTTGAGATGTTTCCTCCAATTAAACTAGAGCACTGAATATTACAAACTTTTCAATTACAGCTCACGTCCATATGTTACCATGCACGTTGATAATACTTGTCAACTCAGCATATGAAGATCCATTTTAGTAAGCTTTATGGAGAATCCACAAATTAAATAATTTAAAAGGAAATAAACAATAATTAACTTGTTCCGAAATAGGTTTTAGATACGTCTCAGGAGTGGAAATTCCTTACACAGCTATCTCACACCAAATTCACCCGATTAATCAAATTAAAAACATAAAAACACAAAATATTTTTTTTTTTATTTTTGTAAAATTTTTTAATTTTTTTGTATTTTTCGAAAAATTTTGGATTACCAATAAAAACAACATACAATAAGATACTAATCAACTATTCCCCACCCCAGACCTAAATGAGACATTGTCCCCAATGTCTTAAACAATAGAAGAAGAGTTTAGAACATAGTACCTGGTTAGCGTAAATTCTACATCTAAATGGAAAATTTAAAGGTTAAGATCCAGATTTATCTGACGCTTCTTACCACGATCATTATCAGACCATTTTATCTTGGAAAGGATAGGGTCAATTTGTAGTTCATAGGCTAAACTTTGTTCAATTAAATCTTGGGCAGTTTCTGGCAGTGAAGATGAGTTCTTTTAGAGGTTTTGATAGGAACCCATTTCTCCTGGCATCATCAAGAAATACACAAAGAAAATCATAAAATCCATATGCGTTGAACAATCCAATTGGTTTCTGGTGTATGTTCAAGTTCGCCCAAGATAGCACTGTAAAAATCTCCTCCAACGTACCCAAAACACCCGACAAAGCAATAAAAGTATCAGCATGGTTAATCATTTCCACCAGTCGTTCAGACATACCTGGCACGATCAGTTCTTCTCCGTTTGATGATCCTATAAGATCCGCCTCTGCCAAGGGTTTTGGGATGATTCCCATAACTTGACTGCCTCCATCATGTACGGCCTTTTAAACGATCCACATTAATCCAAGACTGCCTCCGCCATATACTAGGTGCATATTCTTCTCAACTATGAATCGTCCCAATTCCTGTACTGCTGCTACGTATTGTGGCTTAGTACCAACACTAGTACCACAAAAGACACAGATATTTACAACTCGTCTTCTTGAAGTAGCTTCCATTTTATGTATGTTTCTTTTCTCAAATCTGGATGCCTTCAAAAGTGCAAAGATGAATTGAATTTATAACACCTGAGAAGGGTGAGTAAAAATAATAGCACTAGTACCTGTCAAATAACAATTATTAGTTAAACAGTAAAATAAATCGTGATAGTCAAAAAGGTCTGGATCCTGTCGGAGAAAATAAAATAAAAATCATAATTATTAGGAAAAGACAAAGAGATATAATATTTACAAGAAAAGAAGCGGCTTGAATGACGTCTATGCGTCAGGGACAAGCTTCCCATCCAATTTTCTTATAAATTGGCAAACAGGGTCTTTTTGAGTCAGATTCCCGAGACTTAACTGTTATCTTTCTCTTTGGAATTGTGTATATAACACGTGAATTTCGTGATACACATATCCACTGGGATGCGTCTCAAGAGTTTTAGATATGTCATCCAAAGACTCCTTACTCAAGCCATCCTTAATGAAATTAATCTTATCTTCACAGTTATCAGACACCATTCCTGAAAAACGACAACGAGTATCACAAAACATGCGAGCACATTTATAACATACACCCATTCTTTTAGCTCTTCTCTTTTTAGCATATGTGCTTCTTCCTAAACAAGGCAGATGTGAAATAAAAGAGTCAGAAGACTCACCTGCCAATCAGACCCATGCTTCAATAATCCAACGAATGTCAGTTGGAATACCTTTGATCATCAGTAGTCTCATCCGTTCCAAGCGAGCTTTGTAGACTTTCATAAGAGATTTTTGAGGGAGAGAAGGACTTTGCTTGTGAAGATTTGCAAGAACTTCTTCCATCCTGAAATGACTTAACCTGCAAAAACTAACACACAAAATGAAAGCACACCAAATCATAATATATACAAAAATTGCATGGGTTGCCTCCCAGCTAGCGCTAAGTTTAACATCGTCAGCTAGACGTGACTGCCCGAATGTTATACTGGATCAAATGATTTTCCCCAATAATGCTTGACACGCTGACTGTTAACCTTGAATGTTTCGTTGGTATTGGGATCCAGTAACTCAACGGCTCCATATGGTAAAACCTGAGTGATCACAAATGGACCTGACCACCTTGATTTCAACTTTCCAGGGAAAATTTTCAACCTTGAGTTGTACAACAACACCTGCTGCCTTGGTTCTAACTGTATGTGCACTATTTTTCGGTCATGCCATTTCTTGGTCTTTTCCTTGTACAATCTGGCATTCTCATAAGCATGTAGGCGAAATTCCTCCAATTCATAGAGTTGGTGAAGTATTTTCTCTCCTGCAGCTTGTGGATCAAGATTCAACTTCTTTAGTGCCCAGTACGCCTTGTGTTCAAGCTCAACTGGCAGATGGAACACTTTCCCAAACACCAATCGATATGGGGACATACCAATGGGTGTCTTGTAAGCTGTTCGGTAGGCCCATAATGCATCATTTAGTTTTGTAGACCAATCCATTCTTGTTGATCCAACGGTTCTCTCCAAGATTCTTTTGATCTCTATATTTGAAACTTCAACCTATCCATTTGATTGTGGATGGTAGGCAGTGGCAACATTATGAGTAACTCCATATTTGTAAGAGTACATCGAAGTATATGTTGCAGAAATGTGAGCCACCATCGCTGATGATTGCACGAGGTGTTCTAAAGCGAGTGAAAATATTCTTTTTAAGGAATTTGATCACCACTTTTGAATCGTTGGATGGCAGTGCAATTGCTTCAACCCATTTAGAGACGTAGTCTACTGCAACCACAATGTACAAGTTTCCGAATGATGGAACAAAGGTCCCATAAAATCAATACCACATACATCGAATATCTCCACTTCCAGAATATTTTGCAATGGTCCTTCATTTCTCTTTGAAATATTCCCCGTTCTCTGGCACCTGTCACATTGAAGGGCAAATAGGTAAACATCTTTAAAAAGAGTGGGCCAGAACAAACCTGATTGTAGGACTTTTGCTACAGTTTTATTCCCGCTGAAGTGTCCGCCATATGGTGATGAATGACAATGTTGACCTCCTCTTATGGAACACACCGTCTCAATAATTGATCAGCACATCGTTTGAATAGGTACGACTCATCCCAAACATAGTGCTTGACTTCTTTAAAGAACTTCTTTCATTGCTGAGTTGTCCATTCCAAGAGCCATTTTCCCGAGACTATATAATTGACATAGTCTGCATACCAAGGAGCACCATGTTGTTTCATGGAAAATAGTTGTTCATCTGGAAAATTTTCTTTGATTGTCAGTTCTTTGCCAGCTATTTTTCCATTCTCGAGCCTCGACAAATGATCTGCCACTTGGTTTTCTGTCCTTTCTGTCTCTGATCTCCATGTCAAATTCTTGCAGAAGAAGTATCCAACGAATCAATATGGGTTTGGCATATTTCTTCATGATCAAGTATTTGATTGCTGAATGATCTGTGTAAACCACCACTTTGGGACACAACAGATAGGAGCAGAATTTGTCAAAAGCGTACACAACTGCGAGCAACTCCTTTTCAGTGGTTGTGTAGTTGAGTTGAGCTTCATTCAAAGTTCTGCTGGAGTAGTAAATGGTGTGGAAAATCTTTGCTTTGCGTTGTCCCAAAACTGCACCTACGGCAAAATCACTAGCGTCACACATTACCTCAAATCGAAGGGTCCAGTCTTATGCTACAATGATAGGAGCAGAAATCAGCTTCTGATTTAGGATCTCAAAAGCTTCCTAGCATTCTTTGGTGAAGTTGAAAGGCACAACCTTCTCCAGAAGATTGCACATAGGTTTAGAAATCTTGGAAAAGTCTTTAATAAATCTCCTGTAAAAACCTACATGTCCGAGAAAGCTCTGAATCCCTTTGACTGATGTCGGCGGAGGTAGTTTTTCAATTGTTTCAATCTTTGCTTTGTCTTCCTCGATTCCCTTTTGTGAGATCCGATGTCCAAGAACAATGCCTTCATGTACCATGAAGTGGCATTTCTCCCAGTTGAGTACCAGATTTGTATTTTCTCACCTTTGTAACACATGTTCTAGATTTTGCAAGCAGTGGTCAAAAGAGTCTCCAAACACAGAGAAATCATCCATGAACACCTCCATACTCTACTCCAGCATGTCTGAGAAGATGGCCATCATACAACGCTGAAATGTGGCAGGGGCATTACATAATCCAAATGGTATCCTGAGGAAAGAAAAAGTACCATATGGACATGTAAATGTGGTTTTCTTCTAATCTTCTAGGGAGATAGCAATCTGATTGTACCTTGAATATCCGTCTAGAAAGAAATAGTACTCATGTCCCGCTAGTCTGTCTAGCATCTGCTCAATGAATGGCAGTGGAAAATGGTCATTTCTCGTGGCTTTGTTCAGCTTTCGATAGTCCATGCATACTCTTCATCCAGTCACCGTCTTTGTAGGAATCAGCTTGTTCTTTTCATTTGTGACTACAGTGATTCCTCCTTTCTTTGGCACACACTGCATAGGACTCACCCAAGTGCTGTATGAGATGGGGTAAATGATGCCAGCATCCAACCATTTGATTATTTCTTTCTTTACGACTTCCTTCATGATTGGATTGAGTCTCCATTGATGCTCCATTGTGGGTTTGTACTCATCGTTCATCAGAATCGTGTGCATGCAAAATGATGGACTAAAGCCTCGAATGTCTGCTATAGTCTAGCCAATGGCTCTCTTGTGCTCTCGTAACACTCTCAGTAAATTTTCTTCTTGTTCCAATGTTAGCGAAGAAGAAATAATAACAGGTAATTCAGAAGAGTTTCCAAGAAATGCATACTGAGATGGTTCGGGAGTAACTTTAGCTCCAACTGTGGTGGTTCTTCAATCGAAGGCTTGATTTGATCTTTCTTTGAGAGTTACAGACTTTCAACTGGTGTTGTCGATTTGAATCGGAATGGCTTGTCAAGATAGTTGAAACATTCCAAAATCTCAGCATCAAGCTCGCTGTCAGTCATGTTGGTGGTGCAAGCTTCAAGTTTGTCCGTGGGAACTGTATCAGTAACTTGGATGAGACTATCAATAACATCAATTCTGAAACATTCTTCCTCCTTTTCATCGCTAGGGAATTTCATGGTTTTGAAAACATTGAAAGTAACTTCTTGGTCCTGAACTTTCATGGTTAATTCTCATTTTTATACATCAATCACAGTTTGACCTATCGAAAAAATGGTCTCCCAAAGATAATAGGTACATCTTTGTCTTATTCCAAGTCAAGGATAATGAAATCTGCTGGGAGAATGAGTTTGACAACTTTGACCAGCACATCTTCAACGACTCCTCTCAGAAATACGAGCGTTCTATCAGCAAGTTACAGTGAGACTGGGGTAGGCATTGCTTCTCCAATTTGCAGTTTCCTGTAAATAGAAAAAGACATCAAATTAACACTTTCACCTAAATCACATAAAGCCTTACCGATGTAATGTTCTCCAATGGTGCATGGGACTGTGAAACTGTCAGGATCTTTCAACTTCAGGGGAAGTTTCCTCTAAATGATGGCACTGCATTCTTATGTCAATGCTACTATTTCATAATCTCCCAATCTCCGCTTTCGTGAAAGAATGTCTTTCATGAATTTGACGTAACTGGGCATTTCTTCCAATGCTTCTGTAAATGGGATGTTGATATGCATCTTTTTGAAGACCTTAAGGAATCGAGCAAACTGCTTGTCCAGTTTGTTTTTCTGAAGACGCTGAGGAAAATGTGAAGGTGGAATGATCTGATCTTTTTCTTTTTCCTTTGCTTCTTTTTCCTCCATCTGTGGAACTGCATATTTTGGAACTTCCTCAATTGTTGCCTTGATTCCAACATCTTTATTGATTTCAGTACCGCTTTTCAAGGTGATGGCTTGACATTGCTCTTTCCTCGATTACTTGGATTTGTTTATGTGTTGCTAGGAAGATTCCCTGACGGTCTATAACTCTGAGCATTGGCCACTTGTCTAATTTGATTCTCCAGTGCTTTGATGGAAGCTTATTGACTCTGAAAGATAGCATCATATGCTGCTTGTTGCTTTTTGAACATCTCTCCAATCCATTCTTTCATTTCTGGTTCTTTTTCAAACTCCTGACTTTTGTTCTGTTGCTAGAATCCAGGTGGTGGATAGTTCTTTTGCCATGAATTGTTGCTCCATGAAAAATTAGGATGATTCCTCCACCCTGGGTTGTAGGTGTTGGAATATGGATTATTCCACTGTTTGTTGAAATTGTTGACATAATTCACCGTCTCTTCAACTTGGTTTAGTTCTGGTACTCCTCCATATGGTGAACTAGTGGATCCAATGTTATTTTATGTGCTGAGAGTCTCCATGAATTTGCATATCTGATCCAGCTTGACACTGACTGCTGTATTGGCTCCAACTTCATAAATTCCTGCAATTCTTTGAATCATGCTCATTTCTGTTGGCCACAAGGAATTGTTGTTGGCCATTTCTTCGATTAGGTCTCAGGCTTGATCTTATCATTTTGCCATTAAAGCTCCTCTAGCAGCAGCATCGATTGTGGTTCTCATAAGTCCAGAAAGTCCATTATAGAAAGTTTGGACTTGAAGCCATTTTGGAATCTCATGGTAAGGACATTTCCGGAGAAAATCTTTATACCTTTCCCAAGCTTCGTAGAGAGTCTCCGAATCATGTTGTATAAAAGATGTGATGTCATTCCTCAGTTTTGTTGTTCTAGCTGGTGGAAAGTACTTTGCAAGGAATTTGGTGGCTAGATTGTTCCAAGTTGTGATGGAACCTGCTGGTAGTGAATTTAGCCAAGCCTTTGCTCTATCCTCGGTTGTAATTGAAAGTGCCGAAAACTTCCAGGAAGTTGCTGATGTAGGAATTAGGATCTTCAGTTGCATTCCCCCCAAACTGAACTGACTGCTAAATCATCTGAATGCATGTTTTGATGTCACACGCATTTGCTGGTAAGGGAGGAAGTACAATACATGAAATGAAGTCGTCTACCACCAGAATGGTTCTGTCTCGAATGGGAATTGGTGGTGCAACCTTCAAAGGTTCAAGTTCCATGTTAATGATTGCTTCTTGGCCTTCTCGCCTTTCGCTTCTTAATTGTCTGATAGTTCTTTCAATCTCTGGGTCAAGCGATCGGATTTCAAAGCTTCTGGTTCGTCTCATGTAGTGACTGAGAACCTGAAACACAAGAAAATAAAAACAATAAGTAAAAAGAAATTAGATACAAGTAAATGTATCTAACCTCATAACTAATAGTGAAAGATAAATAAGTCATTGGCAACGGCGCCAAAAACTTGACTGGTGCATTCACACGCGTATAACGCAAGCACGTATCGTTCAAGTAGTATAAAAAGTATCGATCCCACGAGGACTTAATACCTAATTTAATTTTATAAGGTCAAATGATTACTAGTATCTAACAAGTTGATTGATTGATTTGAAATGGTGATGATTTTAAACTTAAAAACAAGTAAATAAAATTACTCAAAATTAAATAAAATTCAATATTAAGAAAATATCCAGGGTTGTGAATCTTTCCAATATCTTTTAAAAGATGAAGTGGTTATTTCATGTTTGTGTAATATATCGGTTTACTAACCTGGAACACAAAATTATGCAAAAGCCTATGTTGATGGTCAAATGCAAATATCCAGTATAACCAAATTGAACCATATGTCTATGTCAACCAAATTACATGGATTTATTAAGATTAAGTTCCAATTATGGTTACCCCTGCCCGACAGGTATATGTCTATCCTGTAAGGAAATCTATTAAAGGGTTATCTATCCTCAAGAAAGATCGTGGGCTATTAAGTCTAAGGCTAAAACCTAAAATTCCTTTGTCAAGTTTATTTTAGATTTACTAGATCAATCTTATTAGTGGCCAGTTAGCAAGAAGCATTAAGTTTAAGACTTAATAAGTAAACCTTTAAATTACCCAAACTATAAAATAACCCCTTTTAAACCGGTGATATTAAAATTCATCCAACCCCAGATAACTAACTTAGTTACGACACATAACTAGGGCTAGTAAAAATTTAAAAATAAAAGACATAAAGTAAAATGCTGAAAAGTAAATGCGATAAAGTAAATACTGAATAGTAAAATAAAATAAAATGCTAGGGTTAAAGGATCCACTTTTACCACTACTATTTTAGATATCTCCCTTAATATAATTTATTAACTTGTGATTATATTACCAACCAGCCATATAGGCGGTAACCTGATTAAGTCAAATTAAGTCCGACCAGCCATTAAGGCGGTAACATTATTTGTCCATAAACCAGCCATATAGGCGGTAAATTACCGACCGACCAACCATGTGGTATCATTGCTTAGTCAAATTAAAACCAATTTAATATCAATTACCAACTGGCCAATATAGCGGTATCCTCATTAAATCGAATTTTAAAAAGTGAATATATTATAATTAAGGGAGATAAATCTAAATAGCAGTAATAAAAGTTTTACCTTTCACCCTAGCAGGGGAAATTACCTCATCATAGCTGAATAGTAAAAACTGAAAAAGTAAAGAAAGTAAATTACTATTACAGAAAGTAAATAAAAATTAATTACAAAACTGAAATTAAAAGAAAATAGATACAAACTCCTTATTTATTCAGAGAATTACAGAGAGGAAGGTACATCTGAAACTGAAATTTCGAGCTGAATTTATAGGAGTCAATAAGGTCTATGCGTCGCGATGCGCAAGTTGTTCTTACGTCGCGACGCGGACACGTGTCACGCTCTGATTGGTCCGCCGAGATTCTATTCCGATGACGTGGCATTTTGGATGATTAATTCAATAATTGAGCTGGCGTGGCAATGACGTGGCGATGATGTGGCAATGACATGGTGACACGTGGCGTAGTGATCGTCGGTACATGGCGCACTGTGATTGGCTGATGTGACGTGGCGTTGATGTGGCAAAGTTAACTCGGTCTTCTGCTGACATAGCGATGACGTGGTTGACACGTGGTGACACGTGGCGATGGTGATTTTAGACACCGTAGGATGATGACACGTGGCACGACGCACGTTAGCGATGGGCTGTGATGTTGACACGTGGCACGATGCACGTTAGCGATGGGCTGTGATGTTGACTCGTGGAACGGCGCACGTTAGCAAAGTCAAAATTCTCAGATTCTGACATGTGTCCCCGGCACATGTTAGCATGGAGCGATGCACGTTAGGCGTCGTGACGCGAGCTGCGCGTCACGACGCGCCAAACGATGATTTTGCCATTTTGTCCGTTTTTCACTGTTTTGGCTCCAAATCACTTCCAGAATGTCTGAAATTTTATTTATCTACAAAATAACACAAAACACATTAAAATATTCACAAAACTCAAGAAACTATACAAAATATTAGGTCAAATGAGTGGGAAATAGTGATATATTTACCATTCATCAGCTATGCACCAAATTCGCTGCCAAGTTAAGCTCTTGTATGAATATATTTTTGCTATGTTTCAGGTCTGATTTTTGAGCCAAAGAAAGTCCCAACACAACCCCAAATTACCCATTAAAGTTCCCTAAAAACTCTGGATCAAACGTAAAATAAACCGAGCCCCGTTATCACAAAACTATGTGTGGCAGTGAGCAAAAATATTGTTCACTGCCGTGAATCAAAGAATAGAAGATGAAGATGGATTTTGGTTCAACACCAAAAGAACTTCCGTGCTATGTCTCGCAACCAACGGAAACTAGTGTGGGCTAGACTCACAAAATTAATCCCTAAACACTTTAGAGATTAAAATAACACAATAATTTTTGCTGTTTTGTTTTTCTTTTCTTTTCTTTTCTCAACACTTGAGAGAGTTTGAAGAACAAGAGATGTGGCAAGGGTTTTGAATTATGAGAAAATTTTGTTTAAAAAGAATAACACTTATTCTTTTATACTTAGGGTTTTATTTTGCCAAATAAAACAAAACCTTTTCCCATTCCACCTTCAAAAATTCGACCATAGTGAATTGTTTTTTCAATATTTTATAACAACATATTTACTTTCCATAAAGACAGATGTTACAAAATAAGAAATAATTATCACCTTTAAAAAGTGTAACTACCAAATTGAATCCAAGGGTTCCAAAACCCAAAATTTGGAAATTTCAAATTGACCTTATTAAATTATATCACATGTAATTTCATATATTTAATAATTATCATATAATTATTGAAACCATATATTAAATTTTAATATATAGTTTCAAGTGTGACAAAATAATATTATTAATCATATTAATAATATTTTCATATGTGAGTATATAATTGGACTTTCCAATTATATTTAATCTGCTACAGTATATCGAGCTAGCACGGGGACCAAATGGACCTACGGTTCCGAGCTCCAATAATCTCGGAATATAATTAAGCTCTTAATTAAATATTCCGAATTATTAACTCCAGGTTATTCCATTAAAAATCCGAAGTTGCACTCTCGTTGCCGTTGAAAGATAAATTAAGCCGAACCACGTCGGTGTCCATCGATATAGTCATTACATACGGATTAGACCCTTCATGAGTATCTCGTAATTAGAGTCGGGTCATAATGTCCGTTATACTCCCTCTAATTATTTTTACCTTAAGTACCATTTATTCTATAATGAATTATTTATTCATAACCATTATTAATGTTAATCTTTCTATTCGTAATAAAAAGACTTGAGCGATCTAACTATTCAAGTACCGAATCAACCCTTAAGGAAGATACTCATCTACTTCTCATAAGAAGGAGTGAACTTCATGTCTATGTAAAACGTCCCCAGCTACACACCAAATCATGTCCCCAGAGTACATAGCTATTGGTCGGTATTGCTACGCCAACTTCACCTTTGTACATCAAATGACATAGTCTGCCATGCAGGAGTTCGTAGTACACTCATGATTAAAATCAATCCATATATGACCATCTGGTGGATCGAAATGAATTTCTTTATTTAACGAAAATTATAAGAAACACATTTCTATCTGGGTCCAGTCCTATATGATCAAACCATACAAGGTGCCTTCATTCTCATGTCTCCATATGGACGATCCTGGATCAAGGTCGCCATATAGTTATAGAATGGACCATAACTATAGATAAACCACAAATAAAGTATACGTTTTGTTTACTCTGTATGGAATATTTTAGATTACTAACTTCAGACTTAAATCCTCATGTGTATGACACTCATACACTAAGTCTGAAGGCAAATGAGTAATCTAGGGTAAACATGATAATATACAATATGCGATATTAAACAAACACATTGATAAATGAATAATGCATCATTTTATTTCATAAAATATAATACTGTTTACATTACATGATGCTCTAGGGCATATATCCCAACAGAATAATACCCAAATAGCCCCCGAATAACGATTTAAATCTGAAATGTTTTGGACTTGAATATGTGTCCATGTAATGACCGGTAGTTTTTACTACTGCCTACACTAATATTATTACGCACGAGATGAAGGCATTAAAAATAAATTAGGATGAGACTCAAATATGCTCATGGAACGACTTTGGAGATGATCGGTAAATTTCTCGAAGTCCCGGGACGAGACTGTACCGTGTTTCTTTGATCTGCCAATGTTATTTGGGGCGTAACCTTTTCATACGATCTCTGATTTTTATGAATTTTATATCATCGGAAAGCTGGGATCGAGACCTATAACTTATGCGTTGAACATTTTCCCAAATTCGGACCATAAGTTGTTCAAAAAGGCGAGTTAAAATATGGATAAATAGTAATTTTGGGGTTAAAAGGAGAAATCTCAAACTTTCTACCTTTTCTACACACTTCCACAACTTACAAAATATCTAAGTCACCCTCCACTATATAAAGTAAGTACTATTCACAATTCACAAATTTGTGAAGCAAAAAGAAAGGCAGTAACGTGAGACGGAGAAGAAGAAAAGAAAGAAGAAAGAAAAGAAAGAAGAAAGAAAAGAAAGAAGAGAGGAAGAAGAAAGAAAGAAAAGAAGAAGAAGAAGGAAAGAAGAAGAATAAGGAAGATAGAAACAACCCTTTGAGGCTTTGGAAGTGAAGGAAAACCAAGAAAAAGAAAGGTAAGAATTCATGACCAAAATTCTAAATCTTTAGTTTTGATAAGTTAAGTGTTGTATCATGTTTGGAGCTTGGTAGTGATGAGAGTAGTATGAAATTTTGACTTTAAAAACCATAGAAACATGGATAATCCCAATTTGTGGGTTTTGAGTATAACTTGATTAAGTATGTAACATGTATTAAAAATTGAATTATTGATAAATAGGTGGTTTGATGAATGTTAAATTGAGTGGATGATGGTGTATTGTGTATTGATTTAGGGTATGTAAGTGTTGGAATAGAGTAAAATTGGATAACTTGAGCTTTGGAAGAATTTGGAGAAGGAGACCGCGTCGCGACGCAAGAAGAAAATGGGGACTGGAAATTGGATGTTGCGAGTCGCGACGCGAGACAAATTTTTTCCCAAAATCAGTTTTAAACCCCCGGTTCCACCCTAGCGCGTTAGAGACCACCCTTAGGGTCTCATATTAGTTTGAACACATATCATGTATTAAATTATGA
Organism: Zanthoxylum bungeanum; assembly: GCA_019454045.1. Lineage (NCBI taxonomy): Eukaryota > Viridiplantae > Streptophyta > Magnoliopsida > Sapindales > Rutaceae > Zanthoxylum > Zanthoxylum bungeanum. Next base: position 57,023 of record SKCR01015812.1, read on the forward strand.
TCATAATAAGCCTTGTGTATATAATATACGGATGAATCTTTAAGTACTAAAAGTATCGAGGTTATTTTACTGCGTTGATCCTAATTGAGTTTCGATCATAGGTTATCCACCGGAATCGCGTTCTCCTTCGACCAAAGATCTAGTGCCAGCTAGACTCAAACATAGTGAGTGGACACTTCTTTTAAACTCATTTTTAATTTTGTTTCAGACTTATATTATACACTATAGGGCGTTAGAAGATTTCTTTTTCAGTCATTATTCATATACAGATATGTTTTGAGAAAGTATGTGATTTTCAGAAAACATTGTTTACAGTTTTAAGATTTAAAGTATGATTTTCATGTTTTCGGGGCATGAGGCAAAAAATCACCTCAATATGTAACTTGAGACAGACATGGAATTGACGGACAGAGGACATGTGCACATGTATAGGACTAAGAGGACGGCAATACGTAACGCCCCTAGATCCTAGTTTCAAAGCCAGGATGGCGGCATAGGTTCGTGTACTTGGACTCTAGTTTAGAGCTTGAGTGGTAGCATAGATTCGCACCCCCAGTTCTAGTTTGTGGCTTGGGGGACGACGATACGTAATGCCCCAAGACCACAAGTTTCAGAGACAGTAGTTGCATGATTTGGGGGACGGCGATACGTAACGTCTCATAGTCATGGATTTGCACTGTTGGCTACAGTTAGGCATATGGGGGGACAGCGATACGTAACGCCCTCATACATCAAGTTTTTCACACAGAGATACAGATTTTAGACAGAGTTTTCAGATTTCAGATACAGTTTTCAAAGAGCTTTTAGAAAAGAAAGTTTTCCCGAAACAGAAGTTTTAAAAGAGATTTTAAGAAAGAAGTTCAGAGTTTTAAAATAGAAACCAGTTTTCTTATAAAGTTATTTTATGAGTTTTTAATTTTTGAACCAAATTTTTTATAATAATTTTTCGTTTTTAGTCCACTCACTTAGATCGAATAACGATCTAACCCCCCACTTTAGTCTTTATGATTTGCAGGATTCTCGGAGGACGAGCTCGGGAGGATGGATACTGATGCAGTCACTGGGTATGGAGTCCACCAGTACGAGTCAAAGTTTGAGTAAATGTCTAGTCATAGTCAAGTACGAGTCATAGTAAAAAATGAGTCTTGTATCAGTTCTGATATGTGTAGTCATTGTAAAATCATTTTTATCAATTATAATAATTAATATAAAGTTTTTTTTTTCAGTGTTTTCGTGTTGGGCTACGGTCCCATACAAAGTATAGTCAAATTAATATAAGTAAATTAATATCAGTCATAGGTGGTTAGTCAGAGGCTGATGGGGTTAGTACTTCTATCCCCTGCCGATAACATCTCTCAGTTCGGGGATGTTACAAAGATGGTATCAGAGCATGGTCTAGGGATTTAGTGACTGCAGTGGGTAGAGTGCTGGGATCTTCTATACGCAGTATGTACGAGATACCCGTATATGAGGCACTACCTCTCCAGTATCTGATCCTCGAGTACATCATCAAAGCTCCATAGGCAGGTTAGTAAGCTTTCTTAGATCATTCAAATAGTATCCCTCGTAAGAATAATTTCACTCTAGATACCAGATAAGAAATCTTCTTGAAGTTATACCGAACTTATACCCGAATAACAAAAGAGCTAAGGGACCAGATAATAGGATTTCAAGAAAGCTATTGAGAGAGTGAGAAAAGAAAGCTATAAGAAAGTAAAGAAGGATGCATGAGAGTATAAGAAGTCAGAGATAAAGAATAGTAAAGAGATGGAATAAGTTAGCGAAATCTTAAAGATATCTACTGTGGAAAATAGAAAAGAGAAGTGGGGAAGCCGAGAGAGAAAGAGAGAAAAGGAAAAGTCAGAGAGGTGGAATAAGATACAGAAGGTAGATATATAAGTAATTGGAAGTAAATAAGAGATAGATAAGTAGAAATGGATAAGAAATGTCGACATCTATAGTGATAAGAATTAGAGACATGGAGTTAAGTAATAAAGGACGATACCAGAACTAGTAGAAAAGACGAGTGTAGCAATACTAGATTAGAATGAAATGCCGAGTAGGTTTAAGAAAATTTTTTCCTCAAGTAAGATTCCCTTCCTTCCCAGAAATTCTTCTGAAAGTTAACCAAGTAATTATTGAGCGACTTGAATAGATAGTGAGCTCCTCGAATAACCAAGAACAACTATAAGACAGAAGAAGAAGTGAGAAATCAGGAAATTTCGTCAAAGCTTCCAATAGATAAGAGATGTTATAAAGATAATGATATTTTAGATTTCCCGAACTCAGACCCATAAGTAAATAGGGTGAATGGCGATAGAAACAACAATTAGTTACCCTAGCTAAGGGATCCAATAGATAAGGCTTTGATCTACTCACATCCTCACTCCTTCGAGATACCAGTTAAGGAAGTTATCTGATAGAGTCTATCTCATACCCATCCTACATGAGCAATAGGCTCCATCAGGACATAAAGTACTAGAACAAGGATGGAGAAACTCCCTGAGCCATAGAGAAAATGATCAATGAGATGTAAACAATTCCTATCAGAATGAGTATAGGTGACAATTCCTATCAGCATAAGAAACCCAAAGGGAGTCCACTTTGAGAAGTGAAAGGACTTTGAGAGGCAGACCATCTAGAAGAAGGATCAAGGAAGTTTCGATGATATAAAGAAGAAAACCAGTGTAGTGCAAAGATTAAGGTAAGTCAAAGTAAGGCATGATATACCAGTAGAAGTTCATAAGGGGATCAAATGTCGTAAAACCCACAGATAAGCCGAGTCAGTAGAGATCCGTAGAAGATCATAAGAATAGACCTATGAAATTAGAAATACTTGAGAAGTGATAAGAGTACTAGTAAGGAAAGTAGAATAAAATGAATCAAATCAAGGTTTATAACAAAGAACAGAAAGTTTAGATCTAAAGAAACGAATAAGAGAAATGACCCACCGTTAGTCTTAGTAGTAATGAGTAAAGTAAGAAAATAGGACATGAAAATGGTATGAGAAACATGAGGAGTAACAAAGAAACTCAGTGTACTCGGGTGTAAAGATAACATAACAACGAAATAATAGAGAAAAGAATCGATGATAGTCGTGGAACCCTGAAGCTAGTAGAGAAAAAGATCAGTAAAAAAGAACAGTTGATAGATTAGACAAATCACAGGATGGCTCGAAAACTAAGTCAGGGAACCCTCAAGGAAGTAAAGAAATTAGAAGTACAAAAGATCATGGAGAATGATTTGTAGGAGCATAGTGAACAACTTATAAAGAACTTCATGGTATTGGAAGGAAATGATTTTAGGTAGAGAATAGTGCATGGATCAAAGATTTAGTAGAAGATGACCTTAAAGTAAATAGAGTTTTCAAGGGAGTAAATGAGTAAGGAGTTAAGGAACTAAGATAAGAAATTAACCTTTGTAGCAGAATGAACCCCTTAGGAAAGATATCAAAGAGATTAAAGTAGAATCCAGAGAAAGAATAAAGAAACCACAGAGAAATTAAGCAACAGAAAGGATAGAAGACGGTGTAAGGAAAATCATTAAGGAGTTTGCTTCTAAAAGGAGTTGGTATGAGATGCAGAATGATAGATTGATAAAAATGACCAGGAGTAAAGTTAGGAAAGGAAAGTCATATAAGTTTTAGCAGTAAGACCCAGTGTAGGAAAAGACATCAGAAAGATATACACAAGAGTTTAAGGCAAAAAGTATGCGTCTCTGGGACACCGTAATAGAAGGGCCTAAAGACTAGTTCCTACCCTCCCAACCCTCGATCGGTACCAATAACAAAGATGGACCTGAAGCGTAACCTTGAGATACTCCAGAAGCAAGTATAAATGTAGTGATAAATGATCAAAACATACGACCCTTAAGGACAGTAACAAGTCAGAATAAAAAGAAAGGAAATGGTAGCCTAAGTAAGAGATTAAAGGGAAACTAGTAGATAAGGTGGTAAAGAGAAAAAGTACTAGTTAAGCATATGATAAGAATGTATAGACAACGTTAGGAATAACCAAGGACATATGAGAAAAAATATCCTTCGAGTAAAGAAACAGAGATATAACCCATAGTAGATTCAGTTATAGAATGAAGCAGAAGAGTAAATAAAAGGTGAGCTAATACAAGTATCGAAAGTGAAATTGTTAAGACGTAACAACAAACAGGAGAGGAAATACTAAGTAAGTATTGACAGAAGTGTGTAGTATGATATAGAACTAAGATGTAAGTCTACCATAGTGTGAAAATCAACTGAGAGAAGATATTCTAGCATGCAATTGAGTATAGAAGATGAGTGGATATAAAAGAATAAGTAAGGAAAGATCAAGGAGATGGGACCTACAGATGTAGTCCAAGAAAGAACAAGTGAAGCTACTGAGAGTCGGAAAGGAAGTTGTTAAGTTAAAGCGGTACCAAAATAAGGTAGTAGTCAAGTGACAACCAATATTTCAAGAAACCAAAGTCTGAGGAGATGACAAATACATAAAGAAAGAAGATATTTTCCCAGGTAAAAAGGCAGAAACATAGACCAAGAAAGTTCTTAGTATATGGTAGAATGAAAACAAGGATGAAAAGAGTACTGAAAAAAGTTTAGAGAGTGGAACTGTTAAGATGCAACAGCAGTAGAAAAGAATACATAATAGGTAAAAGGTTACAGTAAGTAATAACAAGGAAATTTTTTGATTGAGTAATCATAAAAGGTACCCAGCCCTAGCTTAGATGATGACCACAACACTCTGGGTTTGGGATGGTTTAGCAGCGGGTATGGGTGGTTTGGTAAGTTCATATCATAGTACGGAAACGAAGAAATAGGTTAGTGCGAAGCTGTTATTGTCATAGAAATGAATTCTCAAACTACGGAATAGTGATAAGGTTGTGAGTAACAAATTTTGTAAGCAAAGCAAAGTACGAAAGGATATAAGCTTTAACCAGGACCCAACCGAGAGGTAACACTAAGAAGTTATCCAGGAGTAACACTTTAAGTACAAGTAGTGTTAATAAATAATATTAGTAAGTTAGAATACCCAAGCCCTTTCAGAGAAGTAGAATTTTTGGAACTTAGAAAATAAGCTTATAAACTATTGAAGGTTGCAAGTAAAGTATAGAAATTTGATAGCTGAGTGATGAGAAAGAATAATAAGATCAAGTTGGACAGATGGAACAAAGGAATGCTAAGTACAGGTAGAATCTTTAGTAAGAGTCAAGGTATCAACCACTAAGAATCTGATCAAATTAAAAAAAAAATTATGGAGCATAAGTAAAGACCTATAAGAAAGAGATATTGGAGATAAGATATATTGAGTACCCTAAAGGTCTAGAAATGAAATAGTCATGAATACTCAGCAGAAGTCTTACAAAGAGAAAAATGGAGAAATCAAGTAGCTAATAGAGGTTAGAAACAAGAAGATAAGTATAGTAGAATCTCTAGAAATTCTCGAAACTAGGAAGACCATGAGTTAGACACTAGAAAGGATTTGAGGAAAAATCATATTTAAGAGGGAGAATTTGTAACGACCGGTAGTTTTTACTACTTCCTACAGTAATACCGTTACGTACGAGATGAAGACATGAAAGATAAATTAGGCTGGGACTCAAATATGCTCATGGAACGACTTTGGAGATGATCGGTAAATTTCTCGAAGTCCCGGGACGAGACTGTACCGTGTTACTTTGATTCACCCATGGTATTTGGGGCGTAACCTTTTCATACGATCTCTGCTTTTTATGAATTTTATATCGTCGGAAAGCTGGGATCGAGACCTATAATTTCCACGTTGAACAGTTTCCCAAATTCGGACCATAAGCTGGTGAAAAGGCGAGTTAAAATACAAATGAATAATAATTTCGGGGTTAAAAGGAGAAATCTCAAACTTTCTACCTTTTTCTACACACTTCTACAACTTACAAAATATCTAAGGCACCCCCACTATATAAAGCAAGTACTATTCATAAATCACAAATTTGTGAAGCAAAAAGAAAGGCAGAGTACGTGAGATGGAGAGAAGAAAAAGAAAGAAGAAATAAAAGAAGAAAAAGAAGGAAAAAAGAAGAAGGAATATAGAAACAACCCTTTGAGGCTTTGGAAGTGAAGGAAAACCAAGAAAAAGAAAGGTAAGAATTCATGACCCAAATTGTAAATCTTTAGTTTTGATAAGTTAAGTGCTTGTATCATGTTTGGAGCTTGGTAGTGATGAGAGTAGTATGAAATTTTGACTTTAAAAACCATAGAAACATGGATAATCCCAATTTGTGGGTTTTGAGTATAACTTGATTAAGTATATAACATGGATTAAAAATTGAATTATTGATAAATAGGTGATTTGATGAATGTTAAATTGAGTGGATGATGGTGTATTGTGTATTGATTTAGGGTATGGAAGTGTTGGAATAGAGTAAAATTGGATAACTTGAGCTTTGGAAGAATTTGGAGAAGGAAATCAGAATCCTGGAAACCCAGGTCACGTCGCGACGCAAGAAGGATTGTGCTTCGCGATGCAAGAAGAAAATGGGGACTGGAAATTGAATGTTGCGCGTCGCGACGCGTTGTCCTTCCTGCATCATGACGCGAGATAGAATTTTCCCAAAATCAGTTTTAAACCCCCGGTTCCACCCTAGCACATTAGAGACCACCCTTAGGGTCTCGTATCAGTTTGAACACATATCCTATATTAAATTAAGATCATCATAAGCCTTGTGTATATAATATACGGATGAATCTTTAAGTACTAAAAGTATCGAGGTTATTTTACTACGTTGATCCTAATTGAGTTCCGATCATAGGTTATCCACAGGAACCGCGTTCTCCTTCGACCAAGGATCCAGTGCCAGCCAAACTCAAACACAGTGAGTGGACACTTTTTTTTTTAACTGAATTTTGTTTTTGTTTCAGACTTATATTATACGCTATATGGAGTTAGAAGATATCTTTTTCAGTCATTTTTCATATACAGATATGTTTTGAGAAAGTATGTGATTTTCAGAAAAAATTGTTTACAATTTTAAGATTTAAAGTATGATTTTCATGTTTTCGGGGCATGAGGTAAGAACTCACTTCAGTATGTAACTTGAGACAGACATGGAATTGACGGACAAATGACATGTGCATATGTAGAGGACTAGGGGGACGGCGATACCTAACGCCACTTGATCATAGTTTCAGAGCCAGGATGGCAGCATAGGTTCGTGTACCTGGACTCTAGTTTAGAGCTTGGGTGGCAGCATAGATCCGCACCCCCAGTTCTAGTTTGTGGCTTGGGGGACGGCGATACGTAACACCCCAAGACCACCAGTTTTAGAGACATTAGTGGCATGCTTTGGAGGACGGCGATACGTAACGCCCCAAAGTCATGGATTTGCACTGCTGGCTACAGTTAGGCGTATGGGGGAACAACGATACGTAACGCCCTCATACGTCAAGTTTTTCAGACAGAGATACAGATTTTAGACAGAGTTTTTATATTTCAGATAAAGTTTTCAAAGAGCTTTTAGAAAAGAAAGTTTTCCCGAAACATAAGTTTTATAAGAGATTTTAAGAAAGAAGTTCAGAGTTTTAAAAACACAAACCAATTTTCTTATAAATTTATTTTATGAGTTTTCAGTTTTAAACCAAATGTTTTATAATAGTTTTTCGTTTTTAGTCCACTCACTTAGATCGAATAACGATCTAACCCCCACTCTAGTCTTTATGTTTTGCAGGATTCTCGGAGGACGAGCTAAGGAGGATGGATACTGATGCAGTCACTGGGTATGTAGTCCGCCAGTACGAGTCAGAGTTTGAGTAAAAGTCCAGTCATATCAAGTACAAGTCATAGTCAAATATGAGTCTTGTATCAGTTCTGATATGTATGGTCATTGTAAAATCAATTGTTATCAAGTACAATAATTAATATAATGTATGTTTTCAGTGTTTTCGAGTTGGGCTACGGTCCCATACAAAGTATAGTCAAATTAAGATAAGTAAATTAATATCAGTCCTAGGTGATTAGTCAGAGGCTGATGGGTTAGTACTTCTATCCCCTGCCGGTAACATCTCCCAGATCGGGGATGTTACAGTCCAGCACACTGCTGAACAACCATATTTTGGGTCAACTTCCACTGTGTTTCAGGTCTGATTTTTCAATCAAAAATAGCCTCACAATAGTCTTAAAAACACCGCTTAATGACCCTCTATATTCTGGATTAAAACAAAATCAAACGGAACCCAAAAAAGTACAACAAATGTGCAGTGGCAATGAGCAAAATCTGCTCATTGTCATGTGATAGTAAAGAAATGAGAAGATGGTAAATTTTGGTTCGACACCAAATGGACTTCCATGCTATGTCTCACAACTAACAAAAACTAGTGTGGGTAAACTCACAAACTATTGTCACACAATAAATTTGGTATTTGTTTACTCTTCCTCTTTTCTCTCAACTCTTGAGAGAAAAGATAAACTAGGGTGGCTAGGGTTTGGAAAAATATGAATTAGGTTAAAAAAAGAATAACATTTATCCTTTAATACTTAGGGTTTTATTTTATAAAATAAAACAAAACCATTCCCCTCCCTCTATGTTAATTTCGGCCATCCATATGATTAATTGGAAAAATTTGTAACATCAAATATTACATAATTTCCATCTTAATGAAAATCTAAAGTTGCCATGTAAAAGGTTGTAACATCCATTTTAAAAGGATGTAACTTCCAAACCAACAAAGGGTTTCTAAATACATATTTTTGGAAATACATAATTAAAATCTTTATAAATTATATAATATAATATAATAACATATAATAAATAAGTATCATATAATCATTTATATAAAAACCATATATTAAAAGTAATATATAGTTTCAAGTGTTACAAAATAATATTATTAATCATATTAATAATATATATACTCACATATGTGAGTATATAATTAAACTATCCAATTATATTTACTCTTCTACAGTATATCGAGCTAGCACGAGGACCAAATGGACCTATGGTTCCGAGCTCCAATAATCATGGAATATTAATTAAACTTTTAATTACATATACAAATTATTAACTTCGGGTTATTCCACTAAAAACCTGAAGCAGCACTCTCGTTGTCACAGAAAAGATAATATAAGCTGAACTACATTGGTGTTCATTGATAAAATCATTACACACATGTTGGCCCTTCACGAGTATCTCATAATTAAAGCCGGGTTATAATATCTGTTATACCCCTCTAATTATTTTTACCTTAAGTACTATTGATTCTTTAATGAAAGATTTAATTATAACCATTATGAATGTTAATCTTTCTATTCGCAATAGAAAGACTTGAGTGCTCTAATCATTCAAATACCAAATCAACCCTTAATAAAGATACTCTTATATTTCTCGCAAGAAGGAGTGAACTTCATATCTATGTAAAGCATTCATAGCTACAAGATAATTTAGAATATACGATATACACTTCAGACTTAAATCCTCTTGTGTATGTCACTCATACACTTAATCTGAAGGCACATGAGTCATCAAAGGTAATCAAGATAATTTAGAATATGTGATATAAAACAAACACTTTGATAAATGAATAATGCATCTTTCTATTTCATAAAATATAATTCTATTTACATTATATGAAGCTCTAGGGCATATATCCCAACAATATCCCACTTGCACTAGAGAAAATGGGACATGTCACGTAATCCTATACCATCTAGGTGACCTTTAAAAACATTGGCCGACAAGGTCTTTGTAAACAGGTCAGCCAGGTTCTCTTCGGATGCAATATTCATGACAGAGACGCTCTAGGCACTGCATTTTTACATATAAGTCCCGATGATGAGTCTCACATGGAGACACTACCTCTTTAAGTTGTAGAAGTCACGGGAAACAGACGTCGGAAGGGAAGAGTCAGAAATTGACACCTTGTTGAATTTAATTCATTTGCTTAGCTTCGGGTTTGCTCGTTAAGCCTCTATTTTAAACCTATCCTTAGCCCAAAACCCCCGCAAGTCACACACCAAGCCCATACATCACCAAACCACACACCAAGCCCACCAAAACAAACCAAATACACGCCCAAAAGCCTCTAACCCTACGCCCACCTCCTTCCAAAATAACAAAATCACACATTAAACACATGTTAAAATCAAGACAAATCACCTTCCCAAATTAAGAAATCAAATCAAATCAAATTAAATCATATTCCTAATTAAAAGAAATCAAATCAAATAAAACCAAATCACATCCCTAATTAAATAGATTTTTCTTTATAGCACACTAATTAAAATATACCCCCATAATTACACAATATTCTTTACCTATTCACATAAGGTAAACCCCAACCCTTGCATATAAAAGAAGCCTAAACCAAACTTTAGAGGCTCTATCTCATTCACACCCCTCCTCTCTCTCTCTTGCTAACCTTCACGCACTCTCTCTCCTTTCGGCTCTCTCTCTCGGCATCACAAACTCTAGCCTTCATGTCATTCCTCTCTCATCACACCACAAACTGACCTGCACTCGGCCCTGAATCTCTCATCAAACGCACACACCACTCATGAAGCATTCACGGCAACAAACAAGCCACTTTAACCCTTAACCGACATGTCTTACAAACCCACTCACGCAGCCATCCAACGATTACACACCAACACACGTCTCACTCTATACACCCACGACAAAACTGCCTTCACAAATAACCCCCACAGCACGCAATCATCACACACACACTGCCCATTCAACAAACTTTACCAAAAAAAACCTAACTGCTCCATCACTAGCAAACATACACACGTCCAACAGCCCTCCAAATGAAACAAACACACGCCACGCACAAACTGGCCAACTTCTCTCGGCAAACATCCAGTTCACACCTCTCATCAATTCACACGGCACACACAGATCAACCCCAAACCAGCCCCCCCAAAACTAAACAAACACAGCCTCTAAACTGATCCAAAATAGCAGCTCATAACCCCTGAAAATAGTCCTAAAATCGACAATAAAACAGCCCCTGAAACCACCAAAAATAACATAAAAAACAACAACCCCCCTATACACCTAAACACCGTAAAACAGTTCACAATTACCACAGAACAATGAGCAAACAGCAGCCCAAACAGCGAGGCAACGAAGGAAAACAACGAACCAGTAAACCAGAAAAGTTGCGGAGCATCAACCCTTCCGACAACCGCGTAGCGCATTTCCAAGAGACGACTTAAGAGGTTAGACCTGAGGGCACCCTTTCTATTTATTCCTGCACTTTCTTTCTGTTATTTATTTTTATTACTTTGCATGCCTATTATAGATTCATGTATGTTGTGGCCATGGGATTAATGAAATATGTGTTATCTCTTGCGGTATATCGGATGGAAACCCGGACGTAAATTCCGTAGCTGAATCTGAATGGACGGTAGTGCGGTCTGCACTCGGGATACAATGCCGCGTACCGCTTGAGAGACACAAATATTTGATGTCATCCGATCTTATGTTTATTTGTTATTTATTAGAAATAGTATGTTACTTTTATGCATGATTATGTTATTTAATATGTTATTTTTTATGCATGATTAGTTGATTATTTCCAAGCATGATTGAGTTATTTCTCTCGAATTAGGAACTTGATTATGTCTCTTCTACGTTTATGTTTAGGTTATTATTTATTTACATTGCCATGCTTAGCGATTTAATGTATGCATGAGATTGTGTGCTTGCCGTTATTCCGACTTACTTTTATGCATGCAAACCTAGATATATGTTCTATTCCTATGTATGCAAACTTAGATATAGGTTGTATGCAAACTTAGATATAGTTTATTCTTACATATGTATGTTGTGTAGAATCAGTTATATTATCGCATAAATCTGTTCATTACATGTGGCATAAGTAATGGACCATTCCGAACCCAACGGTTTGAGGTCTTCCCTTGCGAGGGGTGAGTGCGGCCTTAAATCATTTTCCCAGTTCACACTGGGTGGCGACTCCATTTTATTTCTCCGGTTTAGTTCCCTCGTGGGCTACTCCGTACTCCCCACTGAGCCGCGAGCCTAGAACAGCGTCACCATTTCTGTGTCCTACAGTCTGACGACTCCACTGGGATAGAGAATCGGTCCCGAAATAATGTCTTGTAATGTTTATGATTTGTGCTTTAGTTAACCATGTCTATAGTGGGTTGAAGAGGTTTAATCAAAGGCACTATTAGAGCTAGGTAATGGTTTGTGTCTTCCTTCATTCACTACCTTTATATAAGGAAAAGCTGTGAAAACACCTGGATAATCATTTACCCGAAGCTTACCGTGATGGACTAATTTGGAGGACCTATTGTTTATTCCTGTCACCAAGGCGATAAGAGCCTAAGAGGCTTGGGTATTTAAGAGAGTCCGCTCCACCCTCCCTCTGGGGAATCTTCAATAGGAAATCCATTTGACAGTCAGTCATGCACCATAACTTGTTGGAACGAATCTTAAGGTATAAAAAAGGTGCGCTCACTTGGTCGCTCGAACCCTTGAGTGGGGAGTCCTAGTTGTGGGCAATCCTTCATCAGTGGGAGCCTTTTTCTACACCCCATAAACCCACACGTGAACTGTAGTGTAGGACAAATAGAAACTATCCATTTATGCCTATGTTTAGGACCATCGTCATTTGGATTCAGTTGGACTTTTGTCATGAGGTATGGGCTTGTTGGGCCATTTAAACTCGGACGAGTCCGTGCTTTATGGCAATCGGGCCAAAAGCTTCTAAAATACCGATGGTCCCTTTTGCGTTTAGGCCTCTTATCATTTGAAGTCGTTTAGCCATGTTATCGCAAAAGTGTAAACCAGTGGGGCCTTTTCAACTGGGACAAGTTTGCACCGCGCAATAGTATGATTGAATGCTTTGGAATGATAATGGGCCGACTTATATATTCCATACATCGCACGCATATCATGCATACACGCATCATGTTAACCCATGTGTCTTAAGAGCCATCATAGATACCTGTTGGGTTAGGAAAGAGGGAAGATCATCAAAAGGCCATCAGCAAACATGAGCGAATCAGAGAATGAGGTATCCCGTATGGATCAGCTGGAAAAAAGACTCACTAAGGTTACCGAGCAACTGCAAGCTTTGACCACCGCTGTGGCCAATATGGATGTGCCCCACGCTGGGGGAGGCTCTGAGAATGAGAGGCGTGAGGAACCTCCGAACAGATTGAGTGATGATATCCCTGTCTTTCATGATGACATGGCTGAGTATGAAGCATGCGCCTTTGGACTGACTGCGTTGATAACTTTGAAGGCTAAGAACGTGGAAGTTTACAGAGACTCGATGTTGGTAGTCCGAAAGATGTAAGGAGAATGGGAATTAAAGGAAGAACGGTTGAATCCCTACTTATTCCACCTCAGGAGTTTGGCACAAGCCCTCCCCGATTGAAAACTCCAGTAATTGCCGTGAGAAGAGAACCAAATGGCAGACGCGTTGGCTACACTAGCCGCAACTTGGGAAAATCCGGAGAAATTGGTAATGAGACCTCTAGTGTTGACAACGGCAAGCAGACTTGTCTACGAGATAGAAAAAGTTTTGGAAGTAGAGATCGATGATGGGAAGCCTTAGTACTACGACATTCAACGATACTTAGAACATGGGGAATTCCCGGAAGTTGCCAGAAAAGACAGGATAGCCATTTAGAAGTTAGCTTCTCAGTATGTGAGGTTAAAGGGAGAACTATATAAGAGACAAACGAATGGCATTCAGCTGAAGTGTTTAAGAAAAGAAGAGGCTCAGAAGGCAATGGAAGAAGTACATGTCGGAGTATGTGGACCGCACATTAATGGGTTGAATTTATCTCGCCAGATAGGGAGACAAGGCTTTTACTAGTTGACCATGGAAGCTGACTGCGCGAAGTTAGTAAAGCATTGTCACGATTACCAAGCACACGGTAACTTGAACCATTTTCCACACACAGAGTTGCATGGGCTATCAGAGCCGTGGCATTTCTCAGCATGGGGAATTGACATGATCGGGGAAATTCGACCACACGCATCGAATTGACATCGCTTTATAGTAGTGGTAGTAGACTACTTTTCAAAATGGGTGGAAGCCGAGTCGTTTCGCAACGTTACAGCAAAACAGATGGCTAAGTTCATAGCCCGGAACATCATTTTTCAATATGGAATGCTGCATCATATAGTAACAGACAATGGAGTTCAGTTTCAAGGAGAAACAAAGGCAATGCTACAGAGGTACGGGATAGGACATCATAAGTCGTCACCGTATAGACCGCAAGCAAATGGGGCAGTAGAGGCAGCCAATAAGACAATAAAGAAAATGTTATCCAAAATGATGGAGAACTACAAAGATTGGGCTGACCAGCTACCGTATGCCCTGTGGGGGTATATAACATCTGTTAGAACTGCAACATGAGCCACACCTTACTCTCTGGTTTATGGAATGGAACGGTACTGCCAGTGGAAGTTGAGATACAGTCCATGCGGGTATTAGCAGAAGCAGAGTTTACTGGACGAGAATGGACCTCGCAGATATTTGAACAGTTGGTATTGCTCGATGAAAAGAGGATGAAGTCCTTACATCACATGCAGATATTACGGAAAAGGTTGGCTCGAGCGTTCAATAAGAAGGTGTGTCCTATTAAGATAAGAAAGGGTGATTTGGTACTTAAGCAATTGAAGCCGTTAAAGATGGACCCGAGAGGAAAGTTTAGACCTAACTGGGAAGGGCCATACGTAGTCAAGAAGGTAATAAGAAATGGGGCAGTGAGACTGTTAGACTTCGAAGGGAACGAGTTCACCGAGCCAATCAACGTGGACAGACTGAAGCAATATTTCACCTAAGGAAGAAGAGACATAGCAGTTACTGGGAGAACTGGCAGAAGACCTAACCACGGGATAGTAAATTCATCCATACATGCATGCATACACGTAACATACCTGTAATTTTTGTGTTGGTTCTGTGTTTGCAGCTTTCAGACAAAAGAGAACTACACCGGCAGGAGGAAACTATAAGCAGTGTTGGACAGATATGGCTCATAGCATCACTATTTGTACATATCATGGTGTTGTTGTACAAATTAACTATGTGACAATGGAAATTGCTCTTCTATCATTTGTAATTAGATTACCAGGATTTATAAATGATAGAAGGTCCATATGATTAATTCCGGATTGAGATGATATGAGACAATATCAATCCATAAAGGTTTGATCATTAAATATCCATAGTCATAGTATTATCGAGATTGGACATCGATAATGTGGAATACACTAGTATTACACTTGTGCGCGTTATGAGGGCTTAACGGCATAGTTCTCATATATTTGGGTATAGGATACTCATGCAAGTGTAGTAGGAGGTTGTGTTTTACAGATGGTACGGAAAACAGCTTCGCTCTGGATAGACCCCTCGGAATTCCATTAAGTCCGAATCATGGTAGGTGTATTTGGTCTTAACCTGAGACTTGCACCGCTAATACTTGCGACAATCAATATACTTTGGTTTTGGTCGTCCAAGACTTTAACAGGTTCTGTGTACGTCTCTTCTGGGTATATTGAGAATCGTAGTGTATTGGGTGTGATGTCGAGATGGAAGTATCACTCCAGTCATAGTGGAGATGATGATCACGTAGGATACGGAACTGGTTTTCTTATGTACTGCAGTCATCGGGATAAAATGACTAGGTCATGTTTATCCGATTATAGAGACTAGTTACCAGAGATCTGATATGTGCTTCGTACGGAGCAAACACATTTCCAGCCCCAGGCCTTGCACGTGACATCCGATATTGGATCGAAATACGCAATACTACGTATACTACGCCTGATATAGATCGTATATTCCTGTAAGAATATTTTTGGAGAATGGATAGGCACAGTGCTTTGCTAGAAGCCAACCATGTCTTGTAAATCGGTAAAAACGTAGTACTAGGTACGTACGTGTTCGGATAGTCCGACAACCGGATTTACTGCCAATATATCCGGGGATCTCATGGGTCGCTTCCCGAAGATTCACCGATGACGTATGACTCGCACTTTATTAATCTGGGATTAATTAGATGAGAGAGAAAATTAATCTGGGATTAATTACAGAGATATTTTATCTGGGATAAAATATTAATTAAAGAGAGAAAATGATTAATTTGGAATTAATCGATAAAATAATATATTCGATATATTATACGAAATGGGATTTCGACACGGAATTAAAATTATATTTTAATTCGGGCAAACGAGTTAATTTAGAATTAATTCATTAGCGACGTGAATAGTGATTTTGCTAGGCATAATTATTTAATTACGTCGCAACGAAAAATTTATTAATTTGGAATTAGCGAATTCGAGCCCGAAAGTGTTTGCGGGCGCACTCGCATTTGGAATTCAAGTGCGGCCCACAAGTCACATCTAGCGTCAAAATCACTAGTCAATTGATTGATGTGATGTCTAGTCACTTTGAGTGATTTGACAACATGTCATGAGTGATTGATGGTGGTAGTTGGTTGGCATTAATGCCTTGACTTTTTGAAAGCAAATATTTGATATATGATTTAAATGATTTTTGGAAAATCAATTAACCTAACACAACACCATCTCACTTACTCTTTCCCTTTCCTAGAATCGGCTAAGGGCCATATTCTCTCCAAATTTCTTCAAAATTCCGTGAGCATGGAAGAAGCAAATTTGAGGATTTGTTGTAAATTTTCACGGAGTACTAGCATGCTTTAAGGGTCTTGCGAAGGTGATAGGGAAACCGACTTGTGAGCATGGAATCACAAAGCTTGGAGCTTGGAGATCCATCCATGGAGCTTGACCAAAATGGAGCACACCAAG
This sequence comes from Zanthoxylum bungeanum, assembly GCA_019454045.1. Taxonomy (NCBI): domain Eukaryota; kingdom Viridiplantae; phylum Streptophyta; class Magnoliopsida; order Sapindales; family Rutaceae; genus Zanthoxylum; species Zanthoxylum bungeanum. The sequence continues at coordinate 73,802 of SKCR01015812.1, forward strand.
GAGAGAAAGCTGAGAGCTTCAAGGGAGCAAAGGGCTTGTGTTCATCGCATCGCAAAACCGCTCAATGTAAGTATGATTCAGCCGTACTTCTTGTGTATTCACATGTATTTTCATTGCTTGAATTGATCCTTGGGACCTAATAGAAACCCAACAAGCAGACCCAAGGGGCGATCAGAGACATGCGTAGGCACATGGCGCCAAGGAGCACAATGAGGGTCTAACCCATCAGGAACAGGGATTATCTCCACACATGTATACATACACATCACATGCACGCATTTTTATTTTTTTGTTTTGTTTATGTTCACAGTTCTCGAAGAAAAGAATGAAAAGCGGTAAAATATAAGCAAGCTGAGAGCAACAAAACAGTATCAACAGTTTTCAGAAATGGATCCCCAAGGTTGAGGCCCACACATAATCATCAGTTTTGGGAATGAACCCTCAGGGTTGAGGCCCGCGCTACCAGCAGTTTTTGAGAATGAATCCCAGGGGTCGAAGCCCACATTATTAGCGGTTGAAGAATTCCAGTGCAGTGAAAAAAAAGAGAGAGAGAGAGAGATAGAAGTTCTTGATGGCTAAGCATATGTCCGGTGATGAAATTCTTTGCTGTAGGGTGAAACCTTAGAAACGATAAGTGCAAGATGTGCTCTCATCCGGTATTCTGAGTAGTTGATCTCGGCTAGACTCGCGAGCACTTGATTACATGATCTTAGCAGTATAAGCCTCAGTAGTTGGCGAAATGACTAGTTGAAGAGATGGCGGATCAGTGAATGACCGTTTGCCTAGATGTCCATCCTGGTTTACTTATGCAACGATATGTGATATGGTTGGAAACAAAGAAAAAAGTCTCTGAAAATAAAAGGAAAAAATTGACCACCTATAACCGATAAGCGTGAAGCTACCCGTGGGCGAGTATTATGACCACCATGAGGAGAAATGCTACCTTAAAGGATAGGTGTGTCGGAAAAAAAGAGAAAGAAAAGAAAAAAAAGAAAAAAGAAAAAGAAAATTCAAAATGAAAAGAAAGAAAAGAAAGAGACGAAAGAAAAGAAGAAGAAGACCATATCATGTTGAGTACGAGGAAGTAATCACAGAGTATGATCAAGACATCTAGGTTGGTTAGACCCACTGATCCAATTCTCCGAGACAAGATCATCGAATTGGCTTACTTAAGGACTAAGCTGCGAAAGAACCTTGGCACACACACATTGGAGTCTAGTTTAGATCACTCGCTTAGACGGTCGGATTTGAGCGTATCAAGTACTTTGAAGGTTTTCTGGTTTCGACACGAAGCATCTTTTTAGGACGAAAATATGTTTAGCTATCGGGATTATCTCGTGAGAAGTAGTATTTCTGAAAGCAGCAAAAGAACAGAAAGATGGATCAAGTCTGGAGGCGACCAGCCCACCTTTTTCTCATACAGCGCGATTCGGGGATGAACCATCATGAGTATCAGTTTTGGGGACGAGTCCTAGGGTTGAGGCCTACACATCATCAGAACGCCGGGTATGGCACTCCGGGTATGGAGACACAACCGCGACACCTCGGGTATGGGGTTTAGCACGTCGGGTATGGCACTGCGGGTATGGAGACACAACCGCGACACCTCGGGTATGGGGTTTAACACGCCGGGTATGGCACTCTGGTTATGGAGACACAACCGCAACACCTCGGGTATGGGGTTTAGCACGCCGGGTATGGCACTTCGGGTATGGAGACAAAACCGTGACACCTCGGGTATGGGGTTTAGCACGCCGGGTATGGCACTCCGAGTATGGAGACACAACCGTGACACCTCGGGTATGGGGTTTTGCACGCCCAGTATGGCACTCCGGGTATGGAGACACAACCGCGACATCTCAGGTATGGGGTTTAGCACGCCGGGTATGGCACTCCGGGTATAGAGACACAACCGTGACACCTTGGGTATGGGGTTTAGCACGCTGGGTATGGCACTCCGAGTATGCAGACACAACCGCGACACCTCGGGTATGGGGTTTACCACGCCGGGTATGGCACTCCTGGTATGGAGACACAACCGCGACACCTCGGGTATGGGGTTTATCACGCCGGGTATGGCACTACTGCTATGGAGACACAACCGCGACACCTCGGGTATGTGGTTTAACATGCCGGGTATGGCACTCTGGGTATGAACACATAACCGCGATACCTCGGGTATGGGGTTTAGCATGCCGGGTATGGCACAACAATATCAACTCAGTTCGAAGCAACAGGCAAGTCAAGTGGCAGCTGGCGAGCCATGTAAGTAAAAATGCATTGCATAACTTTGATAGGATTGTCATTGTCAAACACTGCACAAGTCCCATCAAAGTGGGGGCGACTGTAGGCACTGCATTTTTGCATATAAGTCCCGATGATGAGTCTCACATGGAGACACTACCTCTTTAAGTTGTGGAAGTCACGTGAAACAGACGTCGGAAGGGAAGAGTCATAAATTGACACCTTGTTGGATTTAATTCATTTGCTTAGCTTCGGGTTTGCTCGTTAAGCCTCTGTTTTAAACATATCCCTAGCCCAAAACCCTCGTAAATCACACACAAAGCCCATACAGCACCAAACCACACACCAAGCCCACCAAAAAAAACCAAATACATGCCCAAAGCCTCTAACCCCACGCCCACCTCCTTCCAAAATAACAAAATCACACATTAAACACATGCTAAAATCAAGACAAATCACCTTCCCAAATTAAAGAAATCAAATCAAATCAAATTAAATCATATTCCTAATTAAAAGAAATTAAATCAAATCAAACCAAATCACATCCCTAATTAAATAGATTTTTCCTTATAGCACACTAATTAAAATATCCCCCCAAAATTACACAATGTTCTTTCCCTATTCACATAAGCTAAACCCCAACCCTTGCCTATAAAAAGAAGCCTAAACCAAACCCTAGAGGCCCTAGCTCATTCACACCCCTCCTCTCTCTCTTGCTAACCTTCACGCACTCTCTCTCTCCTTTCGGCTCTCTCTCTCGGCATCACAAACTCTAGCCTTCACGCTCTTCCTCTCTCATCGCACCACAAACCGACCTGCACTCGGCCCCGAATCTCTCATCAAACGCACACACCACTCACGAAGCATTCACGGCAACAAACAAGCCACTTCAACCCTTAACCGACACGCCTTACAAACCCACTCACGCAGCCATCCAGCGATTAACACACCAACACACGTCCCACTCTCTACACCATGACAAAACTACCTTCACAAATAACACCCACAGCCACGCAATCATCACGCACACACTGCCCATTCAACAAACTTTACCAACAAACCTAACTGCTCCATCACTAGCGAACATACACACGTCCAACAGCCCTCCACGTGAACCAAATACACGCCACGCATAAAATGGCCAACTTCTCTCGGTAATCATCCAGTGCACACCTCTCATCAACTCACACAGCACACATAGATCAACCCCAAACCAGCCCCCCCTAAACTGAACAAACACAACCTCTAAACTGATCCAAAACAACAACTCATAACCCTTGAAAATAGTCCTAAAATCGACAATAAAACAGCCCCTAAAACCACAAAAAATAACAGCAAAAACAGCAACCCCCCCTTTACACCTAAAAACCGCAAAACAATCAACAATTACCGTAGAAACAGTGAGCAAACAGCAGCCCAAACAGCGAGGCAATGAAGGAAAACAACGAACCAGTAAACAGGAAAAGTTGCGGAGCATCAACCCTTCCGACAACCGCGTAGCGCACTTCCAAGAGACAACTTAAGAGGTTAGACCTGAGGGCACCCTTTCTATTTATTCCCGCACTTTCTTTCTGTTATTTATTTTTATTACTTCACATGCGTATTATAGGTTCATGTATGTTGTGGCCATTGGATGAATGAAATATGTGTTATCTCTTGTGGTATATCGGATGGAAATCCGGACGTAAATTCCATAGCCGAATCTAAATGGACGGTAGTACGGTCTGCACTCGGGATACAATGCCACGTACCGCTTGAGAGACGCACATATTTCATGTCATCCGATCTTATGTTTATTTGTTGTTTATTAGAAATAGTATGTTACTTTTATGCATGATTAGGTTGTTTAGTATGTTATTTTTTATGCATGATTAGTAGATTATTTCCAAGCATGATTTAGTTATTTCTTTCGCATTAGGAACTTGATTATGTCTCTTCTATGTTTATGTTTAGGTTATTATTTATTTACATTGCCATGCTTAGCGATTTAATGTATGCATGAGATTGTGTGTTTGCCGTTATTCCGACTTACTTTTATGCATGCAAACCTAGATATATGTTCTATTCCTATGTATGCAAACTTAGATATAGGTTATTCTTGCATTTATATGTTACGTAGACTCGATTATATTATCGCATAAATCCGTTCATTACAAGTGGCATAAGTAAGGGACCATTCCGAACCCAACGGTTTGAGGTCTTCCCTTGCGAGGGGTGAGTGCGGCCTTAAATCATTTTCCCAGTTCACACTGGGCGGCGACTCCATTTTATTTCTCCGGTTTAGTTCCCCTGTGGGCTACTCCGTACTCCCGACTAGGCCGCGAGCCTAGAACAGCATCCCCAATTTCTGTGTCCTACAGACGCCTCATATCTGCATTATCTCCCTGATTTGATGATATTTTCTCTCTATATGATTTCCATCTTATGGCTTCTTGGTTCTTTGAAATTTGCTACTGCACCACTATTATAGCAATAAAGTGTATGGGTGATTTATCCATATCTGGAACAACTTCCAAATCTCCTGAGAACTTCCAAAGCCAAATTGCTTCCTTAGCTGATTCGCAAGCTACTACATACCTAACCTCTATGGTGGAGTCAGCAATACAAGATTGATTTATGCTCTTCCACACAATGGCCCCGCCACCTAGGGTAAACACTGATCCAAATGTTGATTTCATAGAATCGACATCTATCTGAAAATCAGAGTTTGTATATCCCCTGAGGATCATATCTTCACCAGAATATACAAGCATATAAATTCTCGTTCTCTTAAGATACTTGAGAATGTGTTTCACAACCACCCAATGATCTAATCATTATTTAGACTGAAACCTACTGACTACTCCCACTACAAAGAAGATGTCTGGTCTCGTGCAAAACATATTATACATTAGTTTACCAACTATTGAGGCATATGAGATATGTCTCATTTCCTCAACTCATTGAGGTGTCTTAAGAGACTGTTCATTTGACAAATGAATTTCATATCGACAAGGCAAATTGACTTTCTTGGAATTCTACATCTCAAATCGCACAAGGATCTTGTTGATATAGGATGACTGAGATATAGTAAACTGTCATTTCTTGTGATCCCGAAGAATCTGGATCCCAAGTATATAACTGGCTTCTCTCAAATCTTTCATTTGGAATTGGTTAGCTAGCCAGTTTTTCACATCCGATAATATATTTACATCATTCCTAATAAGTAAAATATCATCGACGTACAAAACGAGAAAAACCAATTTTCCATCAATGACGTGATTGTATACACAAGGCTCATCAACATTCTGCTCAAAATCATAAGACTTGATCGTGGTGTCAAATCTTATGTTCCAACATCGAGATGCTTGCTTGAGTCCATAAATAGACCTTTATAGCTTGTAAACCTTTTGCTCTTAACCTTGGGCTATGAACCTCTTTGGTTGTAGCATATAGATACACTTATCAAGATTGCCATTTAAGAAATGAATTTGCCCAAATCTCTTAGTCATAATATGCGACAATGGACATAAGAGTGTAGATAGATTTGAGCATGGCTACGGGTGAGAAAATCTCCTCATAGTCACTCTCTCTTTCTGGTTGTAATCCTTGGCCACTAGCCTAGCCTTGAAGGTTTGTACCTTCCCATTTGCTACATTCTTCCTCTTATAGATCCACTTATAACATATAGGTTTTACCCCATCAGGTTTGTCTATAAGTTCTCAGACTTCAACTCGAGATTTATGGCTTTGAGCCATTCCACTTTATTATAATCATCCATAGATAGCGATCATGTTATCATACAACCCTCCCACTATATCTAGGTGGCATATCATTCTGAAAAACTTGCTTCTGATGCTCAGATGTCGAAAGTGTTATGTTTTTGTAAATAGTTGTTGACGATGGTATGCTAGTTGAACCAGCAAGTACCTCCTCGCTCACTTCAAAGTTTGAAGTCCCCCATATAGCCCTCATTTATAAATGTAGCATTTTTCGACACAAAGGCTTTGTTATCTTCTGAACTATAAAAGAACCCACATATAGTCTCCTTAGGATAGCCTACAAATAGGCATACTTGAGAAAGTGGCTCAAACTTAGTAGTCTTATTCTTTAGCACATGTGTTGGACACCCTCATATACGGAAATGTAGTAAACTAGCTTTACAACCACTACATAACTCTAATGGAGTCTTAGGAACATACTTAGATGAAACTACATTAAAGACATACTTTGTTGTTTACAATGCATACCCCCCAGAATGAACTAGGTAGTGAACTATAACTAAACATAGATCTTATCATGTCTTGTAGGGTCCGATTCATCCTCTCTGCAACACCATTTTGTTGTGGTGTTCCAGGTATTGTGAGCTGGGATACTATCCCATGCTCAACTAAGAATTCCTCAAAATCTCTGTCAAGATATTCTCCTCCACGATCCGATAGTAGAGTTTTGATCGTCTTACCTAATTGGTTCTCAACCTCAGCACGATACTCTTTGAACTTTTCAAAAGTATCTGACTTGTGCTGCATTAGGTAAACATACCCATATCTAGAATAATCATCAATAAATGTGACGAAGTATTCATAACCATCCCGGGCTCTTACATTCATCGGTCCGCAAACGTCTGAATGTATTAGCTCAAGTGGTTGACTGGCTCTTATACCTTTTCCAGTAAAAGCTCTCTTGGTCATCTTTCTTTCTAGACATGATTCGCAGACTGGTAAAGTTCCAAGATTTAACTGGCTTAAGGCTCTGTTCTTTATAAACCTATCTATCCGGTCAAGACTATTATGACCAAGTCTAAGATGCCACATATGTTGGACAATTATGACCTATGACATCACTATTTGTAAAGAACATGGTGTTTTTGTCCAAATTAACTATGTGACAAAAGGAAATTGCTATTTTATCATTATTATAATTGGATTACTCGGATATATATATATATAATGATAAAAGTCCATATGGTTAAATCGGATTAATAAGATATGAGACAATATTAATCCACGAACGGTTTAATCATTAAATATCCCTTGTCGTAGTATTATCGAGACTGGACATCGATAATGCGGAATAGACTAGTATTACACGTATGCGTGTTATGGAAGCTTAACGTCATAGTTCTCATATATTTGGGTATTGGATACTTATGTAAGTGTGATAAGAGGTTCTGTTAGCCGTTGGATCGGGAACAGCTTCGCTCTGGATAGACCCACTTGGAGTCCCATTGGTATTATGACTATGTGTCTATGGGAATCCGAATCAGGGTAGGTGTATGTGATCTTTAACCTGAGACTTGCATCGCTATTACTTGCGACAATCAGTTTACTTTGGTATTGGTAGTCTCGAGCTTTAACAGGTTCTGTGTACGCCTCTGTTGGGTTTACTGAGAATCATAGTGTATTGGGTGTGATGTCAAGATCGGAGTATCACTTCAGTCATATAGAGATGATGGTCACACAGGATACGGTACTAGTACTCTTAAATGTTGCAGTTATCGGGATAGTATGACTAGGTCATGATTATTCGATTATAGAGACTAGTTACGTGGGATCCGATATATGCTTCGTACGGGGAAGACACATCGCCACCCCTAGGCCTAGCATGTGACATCTGATACTGGATCGTATTATGCATTACATTGTTGTAGGCATTGCATTTTCGCATGTGAAACCCGATGATGAGCCTCATTTGGAGGCACTACCTTTTGAGTCACGAAAGCCGCGGGAAACGGATATCGGAAGGGGAAATTCAGAATAAACAAGCTCACTGTCTTCGTTGGTGCTGCGTTCGTTACTTCGTTCGAACGGAAAACAGATTGCGGGCGTTCGTGTCGCGTTCGAGGGAGCGTTCGAACGGTGTCGGTAATTCTGGTTTTGCTGCTAGCCTCACACCCAGCCCATTTAGCTCCCCAAGCCCATAAAACACATCCCAAATTAAATAAATAAATATTAATTTAAACATTAAACATTAAATAAAATATTTAAACCATTTACCAATTAAATAAAATATTTACCAAAACTAAAGAGAAGATATACCTAATTAAAATCAATCTTAACCAATTAAAGCCAATCATATATTTGACTTCCTAATCTAATAAGATAATTACCAATATAAAATATTTGTATTCCTAAACCAACACAAATCATATATTACAACTTCCTAATTTAAAATATCTTGTCCCCCCTCAATCTTGTGTATACCTTTCTCATCTCTCCTAATTTGGAAACAAGATCTCTTCCTTGTGAGAAAAGGTGAAACTCTAGCCATCTTCTATATATACAACCCTTCACCAAAGCCTTTGTCTCCTTGACACATAGAATTCACACCCAAACTCTCTCGAAATCTCTCTAGATTCTCTCTCTACACACCCAAGACTAAACAAGAGAAAAAGAAAACACTTCACACATACACAGAAAGAGAACAAAAGAGCCCCAACCGTCTCCCCCATAGCCGAATCCACCACAAGTAACCACCTTCACATCACCGAAATTACAAACACCCAAACAACCCTTAATACAACCACAAATACAGCCCCTAACCACCACTGAAAACCACCTCCGTAAACCCCCCACACATCACCGAAACAGCCACCTATACAGCAGCCCTCCACCACCGAAAATTACCACAAAAACCACACGGTATTACACACCCAAACAGAAGCAAAATCACCTTAACAGCAGCCCAAATCCTTAAAAAAACAGTAACATAAAAAACTACATAGATAATCTTAAGAATAATCACATTTAATTGCACTAAGAACCCACACAAACTTGGAATAGTTCATTGAAAACGTTAAAACAGGTGGTCCGTGCAGTGAGTAGCAAGACAGAGACCAAATAGGAGCAGAACGGAGTTCGAACCGTAAGCAAAATAGCGAAGCAGTGAGCTAGGACGTTGAACCAGTGGACCAGAAAAGTTGCGGAGCTTTACCCCCTTTTGATCTCCGCGGAACGCGAGTCCGAGAGACGGCTTAAAAGGTTAGACCTGAGGGTATCTTTCACACTTATTCTCATTTTATTTTCTGGTCATTTATTTTTATTATATTTTCTGTATTTGTGGTATTCGTTGTGTGTATGATGTATGTTGTGGGTATTGGATGAATGAGAGATGTGTCAACTCTCGCGGTATATCGGATGGAAACCCGGACATAAATTTCATAGCCGATTCCGAATGGACGGTAATATGATCTGTACTCGGGCCACAACTCCACGTACCGCTTGGGTAAACGGCACCATCTTTCTTTTGTTGTGTTGCCTTTGTTTATTTAGTTTTCTTTACTTGAATTCAATATGTCGCTTAGTTATGCATGATTCAACCAAGCGCATGGGCTTAGTGAGTTAGTCCAAAGGTCCCCCATTTGGGAGACAAGAGCCGAAAAGGCCACCTTTGTGACACTACTTCGCCGCGCCGGTTGATGTATGTTCGGTTGGATGCGAGATACATTCAATCGGGCATACTTAGTTTGATATTATTATCTTTATTTTCGTATGTATAATTTAATCGAGCGCATGGGCTTAGTAAGTGTGATGTGAGATCCCCTATGGGGAGGGGCTAAAAGCCCTTTACCACGATGCTTTGCCGCGCCGATTGATGTGTGTTCGGTTGGATACAAGATACGTTCAATCGGGCACACTATGTCTGATATCATTTATTTCATGTGTTGTGATGTGACGCGCATGGGCTTAGTATGTTGGTCTAAAGGTCATCTCTTTGAGAGATCAAGAGCCCCAAAAGGCCACCTTTACGGCAGTGCTTCGCCGCGTCCCCTTTTGTGTTTATGTATTGCATCCCATTTCATGCATCAGGTCCGTGTCCGTTCGAACGCGTTCACGAACGCAACTCGAACGTGCATACATTTTGCCTTATCATGCATCAGGTCTCATTTCCGTTCGAACGCGTTAACAAACGCCATACGAACGTGAGCATTCTGTTTCATTTCCGTTCGAACACGTTAACAAACGCCATACGAACGTGAGCATTCTGTTTCATTTCCGTTCGAACGCGTTAACAAACGCCATACGAATGTGAGCATTCTGTTTCATTTCCGTTCGAACGCGTTTACGAACGCAACTCGAACGCACATACATTTTGCCTTATCATGCAACAGGTCTCATTTCTGTTCGAACGCGTTAACAAACGCCATACGAACGTGAGCATTCTGTTTCATTTCCGTTCGAACGCGTTTACGAACGCAACTCGAACGCGCATACATTTTGCCTTATCATGCATCAGGTCTCATTTCCGTTCGAACGCGTTAACAAACGCCATACGAACGTGAGCATTCTGTTTCATTTCCATTCGAACGCGTTTACGAACGCTACACGAACGTGCACACACTGAACTGAGTCTGTCTTATCATATTCATGCATAATTGCCTCTTGGTTGATCTTTCTTGTGCAAATGTGTTAATGTATTACAATTCGTATGCTTATGTCATGATAACATTTGAGTATTATTTCTTGCGGTATATCGGATGGAAACCCAGACGTAAATTCCGTAGCCGATTCCGAATGGACGGTAGTGCGGTCTGTACTTGGGTTACAATTCCACGTACCGCTTGGAAAAGTGCCCATATGTGTGCTTGTATGGTCAATACGTGTGCTTGTGTTTTCCTGAATGTGATATGTAAATAAAGTTGTATGTTCGCTGCTATCTTGATATATGTTAAGCATGCAATTTTAAATGTGAGATATATGTGAAAATGTGCACATAAGTTTTATTTTGCATATGAGAATTTAGAAGCATGATACTCTTGGAAATAAGTGTTACTTAAGCTTAATTAAATTATTACATGAATCCTTTCATTACAAGTGACATAAGTAAGGGACCATTCCGAACCCAACGGTTTGAGGTCTTCCCTTGCGAGGGGTGAGTGCGGCCTTAAATCTTTGTCCTGGTTCACACCGGGTGGCGACTCCATGTTATGTAATTCTTCCCAACTAGGCCGCGAGCCTAGGAACGGCGTCGCCCAGGTCCTGTGTCCTACAGTCTGGCGACTCCACTGGGGATATGAGAATTGGCCCCGAAATATTGTCTTGTAATGAGTGGATTTATGTTTTAATTGGCCATGCCTATAGTGGATAAGTGAGGGTTTAATCAAGGGCACTTTGAGGCTAGGTAATGGTTTGGTGTCTTCCTTCACTTACTACCTTTCTAGAAGGAAAAGCTGTGAGGATACCTACATGACCATCTACTCGTAGCCTTTGTGATGGACTAATTTGGAGGACTCGTTGTTTATTCCTGACACCAAGCGATAAGAGCCTAAGAGGCTTGGGTATTTAAGTGAGCCTCGCTCCACCTTCCCTCTGGGGGATCTACAATGTGAAATCCATTTGACAGTCCGTCACACACCATAGCTCATTGGCACGTACCTTAGTGTATAAAAAGGGATACGCTCACTTGGTCGCTCGAACCCTTGAGTGGGGAGACCTAGTTGTGGGCTATCCTTCGCCAGTGAGAGCCTTTGTCCATACTCTTGCAAATCCACCCATAGACTGGTTTGTATGGTTAAAGTAGCAATTATTTCCTTGAGTATGTGCTTGTGGACCATCCTCATTTGGATGCAGTTGGATTATTGTCAGAAATGCGGGCTTGCTGGGCCATTTAAACTGGGGCAAGTTCGTACTGTATGACTATTAGGCCCAAGGCTTCTGAAATGTTGATGGGCCATTATGTAAAAATTATTATGTTATGTTTGCATTATCTCCCTTCTATGCTTATGTTTGGGAACATCATCGTTTGGATCCATTTGGACCATTTGTCATGGGATATGGGCATTTAAACTGGGATAAGAACGTATTTCATGACTATTGGGCCAAAAGCTTCTAAGTGATTGATGGGCCACCTTGTGCTTGTTTTCGGAATATTATCATTTGGATTTAGTTGGGCTCTTTGCCATAAGACATGAACTCGTTGGGCCATTTAAACTGGGACTGGTTCACCCTTATGACAGTTGTCCCAAAAGTTTCTAAAATGATAATAGGCCGATTTGTTTGAGAATTTTATTTGATTTAATATATGTTATATATTTCTTATGCGTATCATGCATACATATACCCTGTTAACATCCTCTGTGTCTTAAAAGACACCATAGATACCGTTTGGGTTAGAGAAGGAACCAGACTCACTAAAAGAACAAGTATGAGTGAATCCGATAATGAGGTGTCCCGTATGGATCAGTTAGAGAATGGTCTCGCCAAGATCACTGAACAGTTGCAGGCTTTGACTACTGCTATGGCTGGTATAGCTGGGTCTCGTGCCGGGTTCATTCCGGGGATGTGAGGCAAGAGGAATCTCCGAACAGATTGGGGGATGATATCCCCGCTTTTGATGATGATATGGCAGAGTATGCAGCAGGCAGAGTATCTGGGTCTCAGAAAGAGTTACAGAAACTTCGGGATCAGGTTGAGTCGGTTACCCGCAAGATGAGGGGTAAGAATGAGGATTTGCTGGATTATGACACATTGACTTTTGAGGAACAGTTGCCTGCACAGTTCAAGATGCCAGATATGGCTAAGTTCAACGGGAATGGGGATCCGAGGGTGCATCTCCGACAGTTGTATCAGTCATGAGTTCAGTTGGCTTATCTCAGCGCCAGGTGCAGAAAATGTTTGGAATGTCGCTTGAAGGAGCTCCCGTGGTATGGTACCACAGTTTGGAGAAGAAAGTGAAGGAAGATTGGAGGGAGTTAGCTGATGCTTTCCTGAAACAGTATGTCACTGACTTGGAGATCGATTTGTCACTCCGTGATCTGGAGAATGTTAAGCAGAAAGTGGAGGAGAGTTTTAAGGAGTATGTGGACCGGTGGAGGGGTCAGTTATTAAAAATGCAGACTAGGCCTTCGGAGAAGGATCAGATCAAGATGATTATCAAGGGCACCAAGCCCTCCATTTACGGCAAGTTGAGGAGGATGACCTCCATGATTGCAGACTTTCGGCAGTTGAGGGAAACTGTCATGGATATTGAGGAAGAAGAGGCCGAGAATAGAAAATTCTATGGTCTGAACAGGAGGCCCATTGGGGGAACATCGGGAACAAAGCCCGTTTCTGCTGAAGTTGCTGCTATCCGGAACATGCAGTTTTCCAACTTGGGAAGGCCTCTGTCTAAGGTGCTAGAGAAATTGAAGAGGCAAGGACTTTTAAAACCCTTGGATACCAAACCATTACCCAATCCCCTACCACCACATATTAACCTAAGCCTTTATTGCCACTTCCACCAACAAAAAGGCCATGACACCGACAACTACCGTGCCGTACCACCACCAGCCTATATGATCAATTCTGGCCTTCCAGAAGACCTTGTCCTAAAATCCTTTCACCCTCAAGCCTTTTGCCTGGGAATCTGGGATATCACTAGTGAGGATGAGTTTGAGCAGAAGAAGAACTTTTGGCTTGACTTCTCTAGCAGTGATGAGGAGGAAGTAAGGGGAATGACACGTAGCGGTCGTTTTTACAAAGATATGGCGGAAAAGGGTAAGGACTCTGACAGATGGTAGAGAAGTGGCTGAGGCTGTAGAAAATACTGAAGGGGATATAGTGCTGAGGCAATTGAGGAAGACTAGAGCACAAGTGAGTATCTGGGAACTATTATGTGCATCTCGGGAGCATAGACAGGCTATGGTTGAGGCCTTGAGCAAGATTGTGGTACCGGAGGATGCCAACCCCGCAATGTTTGTTGGGTCAGTTCAGAAGGAAGCTTTGCAGATATCTTTTTCTGAGGATGATCTCCCGCCGGAGGGGAGGAATCATAATAGGCCTCTATTTATCAGGGCCGAAGTGAGGGGCAAGAAAACTTCATGTGTGATGGTGGACGACGGTTCGTCCATCAATGTGTGCCCGTTGAAAATTCTGGCAAGATTGGGTATGAAAGCAACAGACTTGGACCCCTCCAGTATGACTATTAAAGCTTATGATGACAGTAAGCGGGGAGTTGAGGGTACCTTTGTGGCTATGGTCAAGGTAGGGCCGATTGAAGATGAGGTTGAGTTCACAGTGCTGGACATCCCAGCCACTTTTGCTTTATTGTTGGGAAGGCCTTGGTTTCACAAGCTTGGGGGCGTGCCTTCCACTTTGCATCAGATGATCAGATTCCCGTATGAGGGAGAGATTGTTACCATCCGGGCTGAGTTAGATAATGCCGTGGCTGCCTTGGAGATACTACCTTTCACAAGGTTCCAGGTATCAGCCACTTTTGAGGAGTGGGTGGATCCTATGGTGGCTAGGATTATGGAGAAGATGAAGTTTGAGCCGGGTAAAGGTTCAAAATTGCCGGATTTCAGAGGACAGACTACTCGGAAGGGTTTGGGATACAAATCTGACGAAGAAAAGCCAAAGGTCAAGAAAAAGGGCCTGAAACTGATGGAATGCTTTGTGAAAGCTTCAGGGTATCAAGGAGAGCCTGAACCTGTGGAAGTCAATGGGATTGTGGTGCCTGGGTTTGAGATCTTCCAGGATTGGTTGGGTGAGAAACCACTGACTGGAAAACTGTGAAACAGAGATTTGGGAGGAGGAATTGATGAAGTTAGAGAGCCTGACTCTGGAAGAAGATGAGAAGCCTGAAGAAGACCTGATTGCAGAGGAAGAAGTGTCTCTAGATGACGAAGACGTTTACCTTCCTGATTTGTTTTGAATGTACTTCCGCATTATCCAATAATAAAGACATTTCTTTTGCTTACTTGCCTGAGTCATTTCCTTTTACTCTGCATGAATCAAGCATATTTGACATCAGTTCAGCCAGAACTATTGCATTTAACTTGGGTACACTTGAGAACCCCAAAGAAATTTTAATTGCAAGTGAAGTAACCTCCGAAGAGAGGGAGAAACTAGAAGAAGTGTTGGTCAGATATGCCAAAGTATTTGCTTGGTCTTATGAGGACATGCCCGGGGTAGAACATGCAATTTATTATCTGAGTAAGAAGATGCTCCCGTATGAGGCTCGATATCAGGAGGTTGAGAAGATCTGTCTTGCAGTGGTAGGGCTTCCAGAAAGTTGCGACATTACTTCCAGTCTTACAAGATCCAGGTGGTGGCAAAAGAGAATCCTCTGAAATATCTTCATTCAGTGCCTTCACTAGTGGGAAAACTGGGCCGATGGTTGGTACTGTTGACAGAGTTTGACATTGAGTATATCACCTCCAAAGTGATCAAGGGACGAGCAGTAGCGGAGTTTCTGGCATTGCAACCTGTTGAGGGGATCAGTATAAGTTTGAGTTTCCAGATGAAGAGATCCAAGCAATAACAGTTCAGAGATGGAAGATGTATTTTGACGGAGCAGTGAATTACAAGGGAGCCCGAATTGGGATCGTGTAGTAGCCCCGAGGGAGAGACTCTACCTTTGGCTAAGAGGCTGACCTTCAGAGTGACTAATAACATGGCTGAGTATGAAGCATGTTCTTTTGGCCTGACAGCATTGATAGCCTTGAAGGCCGGGAGTGTGGAAATCTACGGAGATTCTATGTCAGTAGTCCAGCAGATGCGAGGAGAATGGGAATTGAAGGAAGAACGGTTGAAGCCTTACCTTTTTCACCTCAGAAAATTGGCACAGGATATCCCCGAGTGTAAGTTTCAGCACCTACCGAGGAAGAGAATCAGATGGCAGACGCATTGGCTACACTAGCAGCGACTTGGGAAAATCCAGAGAAGTTAGTGATGAGACCGTTGGTACTGACAACAGCAAGTAAACCTGCTTATGAGATAGAAAGAATTCTGGAAGTTGAGGTTGACGACGGTAAACCTTGGTATTGTGACATTCAGAGGTATCTGGAACATGGTGAATTCCCGGAAGGGGCGGGCAGAAAAGACAGAATAGCCATTCAGAAGTTGGCTTCCCAATATGTGACTTTGAGAGGGGAATTGTACAAGAGGCAGGCAAACGGTATTCAGTTGAAATGTTTGAGAAAAGAAGAAGCTCAGAAAGTGATGGAAGAGGTACATGCCGGGGTATGTGGTCCGCACATGAATGGGTTGAACTTGTCCCGCAAGATAGTGAGACAGGGGTTTTATTGGTCGACTATGGAGACAGACTGCGCAAGGATGGTAAGGCACTATCATGACTGTCAAGCACATGGTAATTTGAATCACCTACCGCAGACCGAATTGCACGGGTTGTCAGAGCCGTGGCCTTTCTCAGCATGGGGAATTGACATGATCGGGGAAATTCGACCAAATGCATCTAATGGGCATCGCTTCATAGTAGTAGCAGTGGATTACTTCTCAAAGTGGGTGGAAGTCGAATCCTTCCGTAATGTACAGCGAAGCAGATGGCAAAGTTCATAGCTCGGAACCTCATTTGTCGGTATGGTATGCCGCATCATGTAGTGACAGACAACGGGGTCCAGTTTCAAGGAGAGACGAAGGCAATGTTACAGAGGCATGGGATAGGCCACCACAAGTCATCACCGTACAGGCCGCAGGCAAATGGGGCAGTTGAGGCAGCCAACAAGACTATAAAGACAATTTTAGCCAAGATGACAGAAAATTGTAGAGATTGGGCCGAGAAATTACCGTATGCTTTGTGGGGGTACAGAACATCAGTAAGAACGGCAACGGGTGCAACACCTTACTCCTTGGCCTACGGAATGGAAGCAGTATTGCCAGTAGAAGTGGAAATACAGTCCCTGAGGGTATTAGCAGAGGCAGAATTACCGGAACAGGAATGGGCCGCACAGAGATTTGATCAGTTGGTACTGTTGGATGAGAAGAGAACGAAGTCTTTATATCACATGCAGTTGTATCAGAAGAGACTAGCCCGGGCGTTCAACAAGAAAGTACGTCCCACAAAGATCAGAAAGGGTGATTTGGTACTTAAGAAGTCAAGGCCGTCGACGACGGATCCGAGAGGGAAATTCAGGCCTAACTGGGAAGGACCTTACATCGTTCAGAAAGTCATGGGAAATGGGGCAGTGAAGCTGTCAGACTTGGAAGGAAACGAGTTCACCGAGCCGATCAACGTAGACAGATTAAAGCAGTACTTTGCCTGAGGGAGAGAAGACTGAGCAGTCACCACAAAGATCGACAGAAGATCTAACCCAACGGAATAGGGAAATCATTCATGCATACACGTAACGTTGCATTCTCTTTGTGTTTGTTTCTGTTTTGTGTTCGTAGGTTCAAAGGAAGAAGAAAGCGGCAGGAATGAGCCAAGCAACGTCAATGCAATTTCAGTTTTTGGGGTGAGTCCCAAAGGGCGAAGCCCATATCGGCTGAGGAGCGAGATTCCACATTGTACCAGCTTGGGGGCGAGGCCTATATCGACTGGGGAGCGAGGCTCCACATCACATCATGTCAGCTTGGGGGCGAGGCCCATATCGGCTGAGGAGCGAGATTCCACATTGTACCAGCTTGGGGGCGAGGCCCATATCGACTGGAGAGCGAGGCTCCACATCACATCATGTCAGCTTGGGGGCGAGGCCCATATCGGCTGAGGAGCGAAGCTCCACATCATCATTTTCGGGATGAGTCCCAGGGTCGAGGCCCATATTTTGTCAGCGGTATTGGGATGCGTCCCAGGGTCGAGGCCCCCGTTGTCGGTTGCAGCTATTGGGATGCGTCCCAGGATCGAGGTCCACTGTATCATCATTTTCGGGATGCGTCCCAGGGTCGAGGCCCATATTTTGTCAGCGGTATTGGGATGCGTCCCAGGGTCGAGGCCCCCGTTGTCGGTTGCAGCTATTGGGATGCGTCCCAGGTTCGAGGCCCACATCATCAGCAGCATCGAGACGCGTCTCAGGATCGAGGTCCACTGCAGTATCAGCTCAGCTCGAGACAGCTAGCTAGCCAGGTAAGTAAAATGCATTGCATAACTTTGATAGGACTGTCACTGTCACACACTGCACAAGCCCCATCAAAGTGGGGGCGACTGTAGGCATTGCATTTTCGCATGTGAAACCCGATGATGAGCCTCATTTGGAGGCACTACCTTTTGAGTCACGAAAGCCGCGGGAAACGGATATCGGAAGGGGAAATTCAGAATAAACAAGCTCACTGTCTTCGTTGGTGCTGCGTTCGTTACTTCGTTCGAATGGAAAACAGATTGCGGGCGTTCGTGTCGCGTTCGAGGGAGCGTTCGAACGGTGTCGGTAATTCTGGTTTTGCTGCTAGCCTCACACCCAGCCCATTTAGCTCCCCAAGCCCATAAAACACATCCCAAATTAAATAAATAAATATTAATTTAAACATTAAACATTAAATAAAATATTTAAACCATTTACCAATTAAATAAAATATTTACCAAAACTAAAGAGAAGATATACCTAATTAAAATCAATTTTAACCAATTAAAGCCAATCATATATTTGACTTCCTAATCTAATAAGATAATTACCAATATAAAATATTTGTATTCCTAAACCACACAAATCATATATTACAACTTCCTAATTTAAAATATCTTGTCCCCCCTCAATCTTGTGTATACCTTTCTCATCTCTCCTAATTTGGAAACAAGATCTCTTCCTTGTGAGGAAAAGGTGAAACCCTAGCCATCTTCTATATATACAACCCTTCACCAAAGCCTTTGTCTCCTTGACACATAGAATTCACACCCAAACTCTCTCGAAATCTCTCTAGATTCTCTCTCTACACACCCAAGACTAAACAAGAGAAAAAGAAAACACTTCACACATACACAGAAAGAGAACAAAAGAGCCCCAACCGTCTCCCCCATAGCCGAATCCACCACAAGTAACCACCTTCACATCACCGAAATTACAAACACCCAAACAACCCTTAATACAACCACAAATACAGCCCCTAACCACCACTGAAAACCACCTCCGTAAACCCCCCACACATCACCGAAACAGCCACCTATACAGCAGCCCTCCACCACCGAAAATTACCACAAAAACCACACGGTATTACACACCCAAACAGAAGCAAAATCACCTTAACAGCAGCCCAAATCCTTAAAAAAAACAGTAACATAAAAAACTGCATAGATAATCTTAAGAATAATCACATTTAATTGCACTAAGAACCCACACAAACTTGGAATAGTTCATTGAAAACGTTAAAACAGGTGGTCCGTGCAGTGAGTAGCAAGACAGAGACCAAATAGGAGCAGAACGGAGTTCGAACCGTAAGCAAAACAGCGAAGCAGTGAGCTAGGACGTTGAACCAGTGGACCAGAAAAGTTGCGGAGCTTTACCCCCTTTTGATCTCCGTGGAACGCGAGTCCGAGAGACGGCTTAAAAGGTTAGACCTGAGGGTATCTTTCACACTTATTCTCATTTTATTTTCTGGTCATTTATTTTTATTATATTTTCTGTATTTGTGGTATAAGTTGTGTGTATGATGTATGTTGTGGGTATTGGATGAATGAGAGATGTGTCAACTCTCGCGGTATATCGGATGGAAACCCGGACATAAATTTCATAGCCGATTCCGAATGGACGGTAATATGATCTGTACTCGGGCCACAACTCCACGTACCGCTTGGGTAAACGGCACACCATCTTTCTTTTGTTGTGTTGCCTTTGTTTATTTAGTTTTCTTTACTTGAATTCAATATGTCGCTTAGTTATGCATGATTCAACCAAGCGCATGGGCTTAGTGAGTTAGTCCAAAGGTCCCCCATTTGGGAGACAAAGAGCCGAAAAGGCCACCTTTGTGACACTACTTCGCCGCGCCGGATGATGTATGTTCGGTTGGATGCGAGATATATTCAATCAGGCATACTTAGTTTGATATTATTATCTTTATTTTCGTATGTATAATTTAATCGAGCGCATGGGCTTAGTAAGTGTGATGTGAGATCCCCTATGGGGAGGGGCTAAAAGCCCTTTACCACGATGCTTTGCCGCGCCGATTGATGTGTGTTCGGTTGGATACAAGATACGTTCAATCGGGCACACTATGTCTGATATCATTTATTTCATGTGTTGTGATATGACGCGCATGGGCTTAGTATGTTGGTCTAAAGGTCCTCTCTTTGAGAGATCAAGAGCCCCAAAAGGCCACCTTTACGGCAGTGCTTCGCCGCGTCCCCTTTTGTGTTTATGTATTGCATCCCATTTCATGCATCAGGTCCGTGTCCGTTCGAACGCGTTCACGAACGCAACTCGAACGTGCATACATTTTTCCTTATCATGCATCAGGTCTCATTTCCGTTCGAATGCGTTAACAAACGCCATACGAACGTGAGCATTCTGTTTCATTTCCATTCGAATGCGTTAACAAACGCCATACGAACGTGAGCATTCTGTTTCATTTCCGTTCGAACGCGTTTACGAACGCAACTCGAACGCGCATACATTTTGCCTTATCATGCAACAGGTCTCATTTCCGTTCGAACGCGTTAACAAACGCCATACGAACGTGAGCATATCGTATGCTTATGTCATGATAACATTTGAGTATTATTTCTTGCGGTATATCGGATGGAAACCCAGACGTAAATTCCGTAGCCGATTCCGAATGGACGGTAGTGCGGTCTGTACTTGGGCTACAATTCCACGTACCGCTTGGAAAAGTTCCCATATGTGTGCTTGCATGGTCAATACGTGTGCTTGTGTTTTCCTGAATGTGATATGTAAATAAAGTTGTATGTTCGCTGCTATCTTGATATATGTTAAGCATGCAATTTTAAATGTGAGATATATGTGAAAATGTGCACATAAGTTTTATTTTGCATATGAGAATTTAGAAGCATGATACTCTTGGAAATAAGTGTTACTTAAGCTTAATTAAATTATTACATGAATCCTTTCATTACAAGTGACATAAGTAAGGGACCATTCCGAACCCAACGGTTTGAGGTCTTCCCTTGCGAGGGGTGAGTGCGGCCTTAAATCTTTGTCCCGGTTCACACCGGGTGGCGACTCCATGTTATGTAATTCT
The DNA here is from genome assembly GCA_019454045.1 of Zanthoxylum bungeanum. NCBI lineage: Eukaryota > Viridiplantae > Streptophyta > Magnoliopsida > Sapindales > Rutaceae > Zanthoxylum > Zanthoxylum bungeanum. The sequence continues at coordinate 94,864 of SKCR01015812.1, forward strand.
TCCCAACTAGGCCGCGAGCCTAGGAACGGCGTCGCCCAGGTCCTGTGTCCTACAATTGTATTACTACGTGTAGGCACTGTATTTTTGCATATAAGTCCTGATGATGAGTCTCACATGGAGACACTACCTCTTTAAATTGTGCAAATCTCGGGAAATGGACGTCGGAAGGGAAGAGTCGAGAATTGACATTTTTGTTGGATTTAGCTCGCTGGTTTAAGCTTCAGGTTCGCTTGTTGGAACTCTGTTTTAAAATATCTCCTTAGCCTAAACCCCCGCAAGTCACACACCAAGCCCACACATCACCAAACCACACACCAAGCCCAAACACCCAAGCCCATTAAAAAAAACCCTAACCCACACGCCCAAGACCTAGTCACGCCCATCACCTTCCAAATTAACCAAAACACACATTAAACACATGCATAAATCAAGCCAAATCCCCTTCCTAAATTAAAGAAATCCCATGGATCCCTTTCCTAATCAAAACCAATCACATCCCTAAATTAAAGAGATTCTTTCCTTGTGAGACACTAATTAGGAGATAGTCCCCATCATTAATATATTCTTTCCTATTCAAACAAGGATAGCTCCTATCCTTTTGCCTATAAAAAGAAACCTTCACCACACCTTTCAATCCCTTGCACATTCACGCAAATCACAAGGAATTATGCCCTTCAATGCACGCCTAAAGCCCACCTCCAAATATGCCCTCACCTTCACACCACAATCCACTCATGTACTGTCCCAACTCCACTCACTGCCTCACGCAATATTGCCCTCCTTCACACCACAAGCCACTCACGTAATACCTTTATCAGCCTGCCTTCACACATCAGCCCACTCACACCCACTCAGCCACTCACGCAGCACAGTCCACTCACGTAACAATTGCCCATTCACGCCACCTGCCATCTTCACGTAAAACCCTTACAACACGTCCTCAAGCAGCCCCTCAACTTCACAAAATAAACACTGCCCTGACCAGCCTCAATTCACGCCACTCAACGCACAAAGCCCCTCATTCACGTCCTAAACACAGCCCACAAAGCCCCTCCATTCGCACCCTCAAACTACCGTGAAAATACCCCCCAAAACAGCCCAGTCCATCACCGAAAATCTGCCCTGAAATAGTTCAGATTTTTTACCACAAAACTGCACCAAAAGCTTCCCCGTAAAACCCGCAAACCATAAGCCAAAACAGTCCCACTTTACCGCAAAATAGTGAGCCAATACCGCGACCAGAAACACCGTAAAATGGAGTAAAAATAGCAGCCCCAAACAGTGAAACAGCGAAGGAAAATGTTGAACCAGTGAACCAGATGAGTTGCAGAGTATCAACCCTTCCGACGACCACATATCACACTTCCGATAGACGACTAAAAAGGTTAGACCTGAGGGCACCCTTTTATTTATTATCCTTTACTTTTAGTTATTTTATTACTTTAGTTTGCATGAGTATTGTGGATTGGTGCATGATGTGATTTTCGGATGAACGGAATATGTGTTCTCTCTTTCGGTATATCGGATGGAAACCCGGACGTAAATTTTGTAGCAGAATCTGAATAGACGGTATTGCGGTTTGCACTCGGGATACAATGCCACGTACCACTTGAGAGACACACGTATTTCGTTTCATCCAACCTTGTGTTCGAGAATGATTTAGTCTAGTATGTTATTTATTTCTTAAGCATGATTTAGCCATTAGTACGTTATTTCTTTGTGCATGATTTAGTTATTTACTTTCGCAATAGGAGTTTAATTTACGTTTATATTTAAGTTATTATTTATTTTTCGTGTTTGATAATTCAACATGCTCATGAGATTATTGTGTGATATCGTATGCTTGCCGTTATGATGATTTATTTTTAAAGTATGCAAACTTAGACATATGATTTATTCTCTTGAATGCAAATTAGGTATATATTATTCTTGAATATGTTGTGTAGACTCGGTTAAGTTATTGCACAAATCTTTTCATTACAAGTGGCATAAGTAAGGGACTATTCTGAACCCAACGGTTTGAGGTCTTCCATTGCGAGGGGTGAGTGCGGCCTTAAATCATTTTCTCGGTTCACACCGGGTGGCGACTCCATGTTATTTCTCCGGTTTTATTCCCCCGCGGGCTATTTCGTACTCTCAACTGGGCCTCGAGCCTGGAACAGCGTTGCCGATTTCTGTGTCCTACAGTCTGGCGACTCCACTGGGGACAGAGAATCGGCCCCGAAATAATGTCTTGTAGTGATTATGATTTGTACTTTAGTTAACCATATCTAAAGTGGGTTGAGGGGGTTTAATCAAAGGCATTATTAAGGCTAGGTAATGGTTTGGTGTCTTCCTTCATTCACTACCTTTCTATAAGGAAAAGCTGTGAAGGCACCTAGATAATCATTTACCCGTAGCTCACTGTGACGGACTAATTTGGAGGACTTGTTGTTTATTCATGTCACCAAGGCGATAAGAGCCTTAGAGGCTTGGGTATTTAAGAGAGTTCACTCCACTCTCCCTCTGGGGAATCTACAATAGGAAATCCATTTGACAGTCAGTCATACACCATAACTCGTTGGTACGTACCTTAAGGTATAAAAAAGGTGCGCTCACTTGGTCGCTCAAACCCTTGAGTGGGGAGTCCTAGTTGTGGGTAATCCTTCGTCCGCGGGAGCCTTTGTCTACACCCATGTAAACCCACACGTGAACTGTAGTTGTAGGACCAATAGAAACTATTCGTTTATGCATATGTTTAGGACCATCGTCATTTGGATTCAGTTGGACTTTTTGTCATGAGGTATAGGCTTGCTGGGCCACTTAAACTGGGACGAGTCCGTGCTTTATGGAAATTGGGCCAAAAGCTTCTGAAATGCCAATGGGCCATTTTTTGTTTAGGCCTTTTATCATTTGGAGTTGTTTAGCCATGTTATCGCAAAATTGTAAACATGTTGGGCCTTTTCAACTGGGACAAGTTTGCACCGAGCAATAGTATGATTGAATACTTTAAAATGATAATGGGCCAACTTATATATCTCATACATCGTACGCATCTCATGCATCTCATGCATACACGCATCATGTTAACCCTTGTGTCTTAAAAGCCATCATAGATATCTGTTGGGTTAGGGATAAAAGAAGACTCGTCAAGAAGAGTTTAGCAAACCTGGATGTCGGGAAAAAAAGGAAACCAGAGAAACAGAAATTTTACGGCAAGGATAAAAAGACCATTGGGGGGGCCTCGAAAAAAAATTTTTGTTTGTTTTTAGTCCCTAATAGTTAGGCATAAGTCCGGTGATGTCATTATTGCTTTGGGGAGAAACCTTAGAAACGATAAGTGCGAGATGTGTTCTCATCCAGTATATGAGTAGTATAGTTAATCTCTGCTAGACTCGCGAGCACTTGATTATGGGATCTTACCAGTAGAAGCCTGAGTAGTCGGCAAGATGACTAGTTGAGGAGATGACGGATCAGTGAATGACCGTTTGTCTGGATGTCCATCTTGGTTTACTTATGCTACAATATATGATATGGTTGGAAACAAAGAAAAAGTCTCTGTAATGAAAAGAAAAGAAAAAAATAGACCGCCTATAACCGATAAGCGTGAAGCTACCCATGGACGAGTATTAGGACCACCATGAGGAGAAATGCTACCTTAAAGGGTAGGTGTGTCAAAGAAAGAAAAAAAGAAAGAAAAGAAAAAAAGAAAAAAAAAAAAAAAAAAAAAAAGAAAAAGAAAGCTCAAAATGAAAAGAAAGAGACAAGAGAAAAAAGAAAAAGACCATATCATATTCAATATGACGAAGTAATCACATAGTGTGATCTACACATCTAGGTTGGTTAGACCTATTGATCCGATTCTCCAAGACAAAATCATCGGGTTGGCTTACTTAAAGATTAAGCTGCGAAAGAGCCTTGGCACACACACACTAGGAGTCTAGTTCATATCACTCATGCAGACGATCGGATTTGAGTGTATTAAGTACTTTGAAGGTTCTTTGGTTTCGACACGAAGCATCCGTTGAGGACGAAAATATGTTTAGCTATCAGGACTATCTCGTGAGAGGCAATACAGCATGTTGATATGCAATATCGCATCAGTATCAGTTTGAGGGCGAGGCCCACATCAGCATCAGTTTTGGGGCGAGGACCACATCAGTATCAGTTTGAGGGCGAGGCCCACATAAGTATTAGTCTGAGGGCGAGGCCCGTATCAGTACCAGTTTGAGGGCGACGCCCACATCATTATCAGTTTGGGGGCGAGGCCCACATCAGCACTCCGGGTATGGAGACACATATTATCAGCACTCCGGGTATGGAGACACACATCATCAGCACTCCGGATATGGAGAGACACATCATCAGCACTCCGGGTATGGAGAGACACATCATCAGAACTTCGGGTATGGAGACACACATCATCAGCACTCCGGGTATGGAGACATACATCATCAGCACTCCGGGTATGGAGACACACATCATCAGAACTCCGGGTATAGAGACACACATCATCAAAACTCTGGGTATGGAGACACACATCATCAGCACAGCACTCCGGGTATGGAGACACACATCATCAGCACTCCGGGTATGGAGACACACATCATCAGCACTCCGGGTATGGAGACCACATCATCAGCACTATGGGTATGGAGACACACATCATCAACACTCCGGGTATGGAGACACACATCATCAGCACTCCGGGTATGGAGACACATCAACATCAGTATCAGTTTTACCGGGTATGGCACTCCGGGTATGGAGACACATCAACATCAGTATCAGTTTTGGGGATGCGTCCCAGGGTCGAGGCCCACATCGGCACCAGTATCAGTTTGGGATGAGTCCCAGGGCTGAGGCCCATATCAGCATCATCATTAGTTTTGGGATCAGTACACGATCTACTTTGACCTAGTGCAAGAAGCGAAGAACAGAAAGCTAAGCCAAGAACTGGAGGCGATCAGTCTACCACCTCACAAATGAGGGACATAACGAGAATTTGAGCCATGAGACCAAAGGAAACTGAACAATCACTAGAAGAGAATTGACAGAAAGAAACTGTAAGCAGACCAAGGGGGCGACCAAAGACAGTTATAGGCGAAGGACACCAAGGAGCACAAGGAAGACCTAACCCATCGAAATAGGAAACACATCCATGCATACATGCATACATACAATTTTTGTCTTGTTGTTGTTTGTATGTTTTAAAGAAAAGAAAAAGGCCGCAAAGACGCACAGTTCGGGAATAAAGCCTACATTCAGCAAATTCGGGAGCAAAGCCCACAACCAATTCAATTAGGGAATAAAGCCCACAATCAATTTAGTTCGGGAACAAAGCCCACATTTAGAAAGTTAGGGAACAAAGCCCACATTCATAAAGTTTGGGAACAAAGCCCACATTCAGCAAGCCCAGGGAACAAAGCCACATTCAGTACAGTTCGGGAACAAAGCCCACAGTCAACACAGTTCGGGAACAAAGCCTATGGGAATAAAGCCCACTTTCAAAACAGCTCGGGAATAAAGCCAGGGGAATAAAGCCCTATCTTAACACAGTTCAGGAACAAAACCCAGTGGAATAAAGCCTATTTTGACACAGTTCGGGAACAAATCCTAGGGGAATAAAGCCCACTTTCAAAACAGCTCGGGAACAAAGCCCAGGGGAATAAAGCCCTATCTTGACACAGTTCGGGAACAAAGCCTAGGGAAATAAAGCCCACTTTCAAAACAACTCGGGATTAAAGCCCTGGGGAATAAAGCCCTATCTTAACACAGTTCGGGAACAAAGCCTAGGGGAATAAAGCCCACTTTCAACACAGTTAAGGAATAAAGCCCAAGGGAATAAAGCCTTATCTTGAAACAGATCGGGAATAAAGCCTAGAGGAATAAAGCCCACTTTCAACACAGCTCAGGAATAAAGCCCTATCTTGACACAGTTCGGGAACAAAGCCTAGGGGAATAAAGCCCACTTTCAACACAGCTCGGGAATAAAGCCCAGTGGAATAAAGCCATATCTTGACACAGGTGGTTCGGGAACAAAGCCTAGGGGAATAAAGCCCATTTTCAACACAGCTCGGGAATAAAGCTCAGGGGAATAAAGCCCTATCTTGACACAGTTTGAGAACAAAGCCTATGGGAATAAAGCCCACTTTCAAAACAGCTCAGGAATAAAGCCAGGGGAATAAAGCCCTTTCTTAACACAGTTCGGGAATAAAGCCCTCTCTCAACACAGTTCGGGAACAAAGCCCATATTAAATACAGTTTGGGAACAAAGCCCAAAGGTCAAAGCATATCAGGATAACAAGTAAAGTTAAGCAACAGTTGGCGAGCCAGGTAAGTAAAATGCATTGCATAAACTATGATAAGATTGTCATTGTCACACACTGCACAAGTCCTATCAAAGTGGGGGCGACTGTAGGCACTGCATTTTTACATATAAGTCCCGATGATGAGTCTCACATGAAGACACTACCTTTTTAAATTATGGAAGTCGCGGGAAACGGACGTCGGAAGGGAAGAGTCAAGAATTGACATTTTTGTTTGATTTAGTTCGCTGGTTTACGCTTCGGGTTCGCTTGTTGGATCTCTATTTTAAAACATCTCCTTAGCCTAAACCCCCGCAAGTCACACACCAAGCCCACACATCACCAAACCACACACCAAGCCCAAACACCCAAGCCCATTAAAAAAACCCTAATCCACACGCCCAAGACCTAGTAACGCACATCACCTTCCAAATTAACCAAAACACACATTAAACACATGCATAAATCAAGCCAAATCCCCCTCCTAAATTAAAGAAATCCTATGGATCCCTTTCCTAATCAAAACCAATCACATCCATAAATTAAAGAGATTCTTTCCTTGTGAGACATTAATTAGGAGATAGTCCTCATCATTAATATATTCTTTCCTATTCAAACAATGATAGCTCATATCCATTTGCCTATAAAAAGAAGCCTTCACCACACCATTCAAACCCTAGCACATTCACGCAAATCACAAGGAATTCTGCCCTTCACTGCACGCCTAAAGCCCCCCTCCAAATTTGCCTTCACCTTCACACCACAAGCCACTCACGTAATAGCCTTTATCAGCCTGCCTTCACACATCAGCCCACTCACACCCACTCAGCCACTCACGCAACACAGTCCACTCACGCAACACGTCCTCAAGCAGCCCCTCAACTTCACAAAATAAACACTGCCCTGACCAGCCTCAATTCACGCCACTCAGCGCACAAAACCCCTCATTCACGTCCTAAACACAGCCCACAAAGCCCCTCCATTCGCACCCTCAAACTACCGTGAAAATACCCCCCAAAACAGCCCAGTCCATCCCCGAAAATCTGCCCTGAAACAGTCAAGATTTTACCACAAAACTGCACCAAAAGCTTCCCCGTAAAACCCATAAATCGTAAGCCAAAACAGTCCCACTTTACCGCAAAATAGTGAGCCAATACTGCGACCAGAAACACCGCAAAACGGAGTAAAAACAGCAGCCCCAAACAGCGAAACAGCAAAGGAAAATGTTGAACCAGTGAACCGGAGGAGTTGCGGAGTATCAACCCTTCCGATGACCACGTACCGCACTTCCGATAGACGACTAAAGAGGTTAGACTTGAGGGCACCCCTTTTATTTATTATCCTTTACTTTTAGTTATTTTATTACTTTATTTAGCATGAGTATTGTGGATTGGTGCATGATGTGATTTTCGGATGAACGAAATATGTGTTCTCTCTTGCGGTATATTGGATGGAAACCCAGACGTAAATTCTGTAGCCGAATCCGAATGGACGGTATTGTGGTTTGTACTCGGGATACAATGCCACGTACCACTTGAGAGACACACGTATTTCGTTTCATCCAACCTTGTGTTCGAGCATGATTTAGTCTAGTATGTTATTCATTTCTTAAGCATGATTTAGCCATTAGTACATTATTTCTTTGTGCATGATTTAGTTATTTACTTTCGCAATAGGAGTTTAATTTACGTTTATGTTTAAGTTGTTATTTATTTTTCGTGTTTAATAATTCAACATGCTCATGAGATTACTGTGTGATATCGTATGCTTGCCATTATGATGATTTATTTTTAAAGCATGCAAACTTAGACATATGATTTATTCTCTTGAATGCAAATTAGGTATAGGTTATTCTTGAATATGTTGCGTAGACTCGGTTAAGTTATTGCAAAAATCTTTTCATTACAAGTGGCATAGTAAGGGACCATTCCGAACCCAACGGTTTGAGGTCTTCCCTTGCGAGGGGTGAGTGCGGCCTTAAATCATTTTCCCGGTTCACACCGGGTGGCGACTCCATGTTATTTCTCTGGTTTAGTTCCCCCTGCGGGCTATTCTGTACTCCCAACCGGGCCGCGAGCCTGGAACAGCGTCGCCAATTTCTGTGTCCTACACTACACCTGATACAGATAATATTCCTCTGTGTATATTTCTGGAGAATTGGGTAGGCATAATGCTTTGCTAGAAGCCAACCATGTCTTGTAAATCAGTGAGAACGTGGTACGGGGTATACACGTGTTCGAATAGTCCGATAACCGTATTTACTGCCAACATATCAAGGAATCTCTTGGGTCGTTTCCCAAAGATTCACCAATCACATTTGACTCGAATAGAATTAATATGGGATTAATTATGAGAGAGAAAATTAATCTGGGATTAATTGCGGCAAAAATTAATCTGGGATTAAATTCATACATAAGAGAGAACGCGATTAATTTAGAATTGATCGATAAAATAAATTTAATAGTTAAATTGGATTTTTCTACTTAATTTATTTATTTGGGCTAAAATAATATATCAGATATATTAATTGAAATTGGATTTCAATACGAAATTAAAATTGGATTTTAATTCGGGCGAACGAATTAATTTGGAATTAATTCGTAAGCGACTATCGTAATAATTTTACGAGGCATAATTATTTAATTAAATTGGATTTAATTATGCAGTGACGGAAAATTCGTTTAATCGGATTAAACGAACCCGGGCCCAAAGCTTAGTTGTGTGTTGGAGAAGCCAACTTAAATTTGGAATTTAATTGTGGTGGGACCCACAACTTACATTAAATGTCTTAAGCTTGATGTGAGTAGTTGGCTTGCATTTAATGAATTCTTTCTCATTACACCAACCTAGTTTTTGGAAAACAACTACCAACTTTTGGAAAGAAAACAAAACATTTTTTCTCTTCTTCTCTCATTCAATGTCGTGAGCCTCTCTCCCTTGGAGGAAAATTTTTGTTTCAAAAATTTGATCAAGCTAGAACTTGGAGAGTTGATTAAGGTGATAGGGAAACTCACTCAAGATTTGGAACAACAAAATAAAGCTTGGAGCTTCATCATTTCAAAGGAAAATTTGGAAATTTCTCAACTGATCAATGTAAGTTTTTTCCATAACTTTACTTGATAATTTACACACGAATCATGTTTAGGATCTTGGGTATGTCTTAGAGACACTAACATCATATATGTGTCATCGTGAGAAATATTTTGCCATTTTTTTAAGGTTTTTCAACCTTTACATTTCAGTATTAAGCAGTAAGTTATGTGTTAACGACCTTAACATATATAAATTATTTTCATAGTTTCCTTTATATATAGTCAATCCATTTATACCAATAATAACCAAATTATTATTAAAAGAAATAGAAAAACCATCATCCAAAGGTTTAGAAATATAAATCAAATTTCTGCGAAAACCAAGAATAAATAACATATTGTTCAAATTTAAATAATTATTATTGTAAAAATTTAACCTTGAAACTCTCATTGCTCTAACTAAAACAACATCCCCTGTCCAGATCATCATGGCACAGTCACATTCCGGAAGGTCCCTCCATGAATCAAGTAGCTGTAAAGAAGAACAAACATGGTTAGTGGCTTCGGAATCAACAATTCATGCGGGGTTATCATCCTCCACTAATAGAGATTCGATAGCAAGTAAATCGTATTTACATGTAGCCTTTTTCTCTTTCAGCAGCAAGGTATTTATGATAGTTCATTTTCTAATGTCTGTCCTTAATACAATGGAAATATTTTCCCTTGGGCTTGGTATCCTTGGAGCCTTTCTTGTTATTCTTCATCGGTTTTGCCTTAGCCTTCCCAATGCCTTTCTTATTGTTCTTGGCAGATTAAGAAGATTCGGCAATATTTGTCTCTCCACTGGGCTTACGAGGTCCACCAGCATGGACTCGTAATGAGTCAGCTCATTCAGCAACTAAGTCAAAGTAAAAGACAACTTTTTCATAACATAGTTGCTTTTAAACTACAGAAAACTCTTCGGAAGAGTTTCCATGATCATGGTCACCTGGCTACGCTCATCAATACAAGATCCATGAGTTTCGGCCGCGTTGTGGTAAGTCATCATCCTTAAGACAAGCTCTCGGACTGATGTCCCTTCCTTTATCCTCGCAGTCATCGCTGAGACCATGGCCTTATAACGCTGTCACTCCAAAGGCTGCCCGAACATGCCCTGTAATGACTCCATTATCAAAGATGTTGTAGCCATAGGCTCATGCTTTGCTGCAAGAACCTCAGACATCTCTGCTAGTAAGTAGCAGTGGACTTTCTCATTAACCGCGACCCATTTCTGGTAGGCATCACGCACAGTTTGGCTAGCATTTCTGGTTGGCTCGAGAGGACACTCATGTTGGGTTTTACTATAGTCCCAAGATCATTCACGCAATGAAAATAATGTGAATACAATAAAGAAGTATGGCGGAATCATACTTACAATTAACGGATTTGCGATGCGAAGAACATAAAACTTTTCCTCATTCCTTGAAGCTCTAGGCAATGTCCAATTTTTGTGCTCCTTGTGTTCGGTCAAGCCCTCCATGGATGATCTTCAAGCTCCAAGCTTTGTGAATGGATTCCATGCTCAAAGGTTTGTTTACCTATCACCTTTGAATGACCCTTTATGTGCTAGCATTGGAGAAAATTGCAATAAAATTATCATATTCTTCACCTTGTTGCTCTCGACATTGAAGGAGAAAGAGAGAAACTTTTGGCCCTTGGCCGAATGGTGATGGAGAGAGAGAGAGAAGATGAAGTTGGTTGTGTTGGTTTGTTTTCAAAAAAACTAATACAAATTACATTTTCCAAAATTTGTACAAGGCTTTTAAGTCTTCCAACCACCACCATCAATCACAAGTGACAACCATCACATCACTCAAAGTGATGTGACTTCCATCACAAGAATGACTAATGATGTGACGCATGATGTGACTTGTGGGCCCCACTTGATTCGAAATGCGAGTGGGCCCGCAAACACTCACGGGCTCGGGTTCGCTAATTCCAAATTAACGATTTTTCCATTGCGACGTAATTAAATCAAATTTAAATAAATAATTATGCCTAGCAAAGTTACTATTCACATCGCTAACGAATTAATTCTAAATTAACTCGTTCGCCCGAATTAAAATCTAATTTTAATTTCGCGTCGAAATCTAAATTCGTATAATATATCGAATATATTATTTTATCGATTAATTCCAAATTAATCATTCCCTCTCTTATAAATAGAATTTTATCCCAGATAAAATATCTCTGTAATTAATCCTAGATTAATTTTCTCTCTCTACTAATTAATCCCAGATGAATTATGTGCAAGTCATACGTCATCGGTGAGTCTTCGGGAAGCGACCCATGAGATCCCTAGATATGTTGGCAGTAAATCCGGTCGTCGGACTATCCAAACACGTATGTACCTAGTACTACGTTTTTACCGATTTACAAGACATGGTTGGCTTATAGCAAAGCATTGTGCCTACCCAATTCTCCAGAAATATTCTTAAAGGAATATGTAATCTATATCAGGCGTAGTATACGCAGTATTATGTATGGCGATCCAGTATCGGATGTCACGTGCTAGGCCTGGGGCTGGAATTGTGTCTGCCCCATACGAAGCACATATCGGATCTCTGGTAACTAGTCTCTGTAATTAGATAAACATGACCTAGTCATAATATCCCGATAGCTGCAGCATATAAGAGCACCAATTCCGTATCCTACGTGATCATCATCTTCATTATGACTGAAGTGATACTTCCATCTTGACATCACACCCAATACACTACGATTCTCAATATACCCAGAAGAGGCATACACAGAACTGGTTAAAGCCCTGGACGACCAAAACCAAAGTATATTGATTGTCGCAAGTATTAGCGGTGCAAGTCTCAGGTTAAGACCAAATACACCTACCCTGATTCGGAATTCCATAAACACATAGTCATACTACCAATGGAATTCTGAGGGGTCTATCCAGAGCGAAGCTGTTTCCATACCATCGGTAAACACAACCTCCTATTACACTTGCATGAGTATCCAATACCCAAATATATGAGAACTATGCCGTTATGCTCCCATAACACGCACAAGTGCAATACTAGTCTATTCCGCATTATCAATGTCCAATCTTGATAATACTCCGACTATGGATGTTTTAATGATTAAACCTTCATGGATTGATAATGTCTCTTATCTTATCAATCCGGAACTTATCATATCGACTTTTATCATTTATATATCCTGGTAATCTAATTACAAATGATAAAAGAGCAATTTCCTTTGTCACATAGTTAATTTGTACAACAACACCATGTTCTGTACAAATAGTGATGCTATGGGTCATAATTGTCCAACAATCTCCCACTTGTCCTATAGCCAATCACTCAAGTGTCCTACACCTGAACCATGCACGGTTCACTCAAACTTCTGCTGAGAAATAGCTTTCATCAGCGGATTTGCAAAGATATCATCTGATGTGATTTATTCGATCATCACATCACCACGATGTATGATCCGAACGAATCAGATGAATAGTTGAAGTATATATTTGGATCGTTGATGAGACCATTAATTCTTTAGCTTGTGCTGTAGCCTAGCTCAGTTGCTAATAGAACTACTCCTAATCCAATTAGGATTATTAAGATCCAAATGGCTTTTATTGCTGCCTCAGCTGCATCAATATTCCATTTTTGTTGTTTATTTAGCAACAGTATCTTGCTTGGAAGATTTCCAGCTCACTGTTCCGTTATTCAAACTGTATAGTATCCTTTATTACGACTTATAATCGTTTTTGTCGGTTAGAAAACTTGCAGCAGTGAACCCAATCACTTCAAGTTCTCCTTCTCTATAGTATAAGAAAGCATCCTTAGTTCATCTAAGATACTTAAGGATGTTCTTAACATCAATCAAGTGACCATCACTTGGATTGGCCTGATTGTGACTCCATATGCTCAAAGCATATGAGACACCAGGTCGCATACATTTATTTCAATGTACAAGTTCTCGGAGAGTTCCAACAACTTTTAGGTCTATCCCAGTAGATCCTTATTCCTAAAATAAAGGTTGTTTCTCCCAAGAATTCTACAGAGAATTTTTCATGAAAGCCAAGCTTTCACCGATTATATTATGGGAATATCATTTACAAGAAATGATATATCATCATTATATAGGACAATCACTATCAGTGCGCTCCCACTAACCTCCTTATATACACAAGAATCATTTTCATTTTGAATTAAATCATACACTATTATGATTGCATCAAAACATCAGTTCCAAGAACACAATGTTTGCTTCAATCCATCAATGGATCGAATTAACTTGCAAACCTTGTTTGCTTGTTTAGGTACGACAAAACCGTCAGGATGTTGTAAACATCCTCCAAAAGGTTTCTGTTTAAGGAAAGTGATTTTGACGTTCAGCTGCTTTATTTCATAAATGAAACATGCAGCGTCAGCAAGCATTATCCAAATGGATTTAACCATGGCAACAGGTAAAAGGTTACGTCATAATCGACACAATGTTGATAACGATACCTTTTCGCTACAAGCCTAGCTCTATACGTTAGTATGTTGCCATCCATGTATGTCTTCCTTGAAGACTTATATAGTACCAATATGCACAATGCCTTCCGGTATATCAACTAGTGTCCAAACTTAGTTGGTATACATGGAATCCATTTCGGACATCATGGCACTTTGCCATAATAGGGAGTCGATACCTTGTATCACTTCCTCATACATAGTCGGTTTGTGTTCCTCAATAAGATTGACATCTACTTGAGGTGAGATCAGAAACCCATACCTCCCAGGTTGTTTTCTGACTCTCTCTGACTTACGCGGTTCTTATGTATTCGAAGATTGTGGTACAGTTTCATCCTTGATGAACTGTTTGTGTTGTTGGAAATCTAATAACCATGTCCCAAGATCAAAAACAAGCAAGATATACTTAAGAATGAATTAGATTGAAGTAATGGCGGAAACAATACTCACAAAAACCAAATGTGGATGCAATGGATGAAGCAAAATTACTCCTTTGTGCAGTGTGAAGAATTCGCCCAACCAGTGAAGAGAAGCTCCAAGCTTGAATTTGATCCTCTCCAAGCTCTAAGATGAGTTTCCCATATCACCTTGTATGATCCCTTGATGTTGCTAGCCAAACTTATGTATTAAAGTTCCAAACTTGTACACTTTCTTCACAAAGTTCTTAAGAAAATGGAAGAAGAATGAGAGCCAAAACTGTTCACTGTTTCGGTCAAGAGAGGGGAGAGGAGAGCAAGATCTGATTTTTGTTCAAAAATCAATTTATATTTATGCCATAATTATATTAAATAATAATATAAATATAACACAAGCCATGCAAAGACTTAGAGTGTCTAACACTCAATTTCCATGCATTACCCTTGAGTGCTTTGTACACTATCTTCATGCATTGCATCTTGATTAAAAAATACAAATAATGACAAGTGTCATGTGGGCCCCACACGTTTCCTTATGAAAGTGGGCCCACGTGCACTCACGCGTTCGGGTTCGATATTTCCGAAATATCGAGCTTACGTCGCGACGTTAATTAAATCGAATTTAAATAAATAATTGCGCCTAGCGAAATTATTATTTACGTCGCTAACGAATTAATTCTAAATTAATTCGTTTGCCCGAATTAAAATCTAATTTTAATTTCGCGTCGAAATCGAATTCCGTTTATTATATCGAATATAATAATTTTACGATTAATTCTAAATTAATCGTTCTCTCTCTTTATACAGTACTTTATCCAAGATAAAGTCTCTCCGTAATTAATCCAAGATTAATCGAGTTTGAATCATACGTCATCGGTGAATCTTCGGGAAGCGACCCAAGAGACCTCTAGATATGTTGGCAGTAAATCCGGTTGTCGAACTATCCGAACACGTACGTACCAAGTACTACGTTTTTTACCGATTCACAAGACAAGGTTAGCCTCTAGCAAAACGCCATGCCTACCCAATTCTCTAGAAATATTCTTACTGGAATATTAGATCTATAACAGGCGTAGTATACCGTAGTATAGTGTATATCGAACCAGTATCGGATGATCACATGCTAGGGCTGGGGCTGGATAAGTGTCTGCCCCGTCCGAAACACATATCGGATGTCAAGCAACCAGTCTCTTTGAATCGGATAATCCTGACCTAGTCATATTATCCCGATGGTTGCAACCATTATAGAGTACTAGTTCTGAATCCCTCGCGATCATCATCTCCATATGTCTGAAGTGATACTTCCATCTTGACATCACATCCAATACACTACGATTCTCGATAAACCCAGAAGAGATGTACACAGAACCCGTTAAAGCCCTGGACCATCAAAACTAAAGTTTACCGATCGTCGTAAGTACTAGCGATGCAAGTCTTAGGTTAAGATCATATGCACCTACCCTGAAGCGGACTCCCATAGACACGCAGACATACTACCAATGGGATTCCGCGGGGTCTATCCAGAGCGAAGATGTTTTCCGTACCATCGGTAAAACACAACCTCCTACCGCACTTGCATAAGTATCCTATACTTAAATATATGAGAACTATGCCGTTGTGCCCTCACAACATGCACGAGTGCAGTACTAGTCTATTCCGCATTATCGATGTCCAGTCTCGATAATACTACGACTAGGGATATTTAATGATTAAACCTTTATGGATTGATACTGTCTCATATCATCTCAATCCGGAACTAATCATAGGGACTTTTACCATTTATATTTCTAAGTAAATAAATTACAAAACGGTAAAAGGCAATTTCATTACTACATAGTTAATTTTGTACAATAATACAATATCATTTACAAAATAGTGACGCTATGGGTCATTACTGTCTAACAATCTCCCACTTGGCCTATAGCCAGTCACTCAAGCATCTAATACCTGAACTATGTACATGTCGCTCAAACTTTTCCCGAGGAATAGCTTTCGTCAGCGGATCTGCAATATTATCCTCTGATGCGATCTTCTCGATCTTCACATCGCCACGATGTATGATCTCTCGAATCAGATGGAATCGTCGAAGAACATGTTTGGATCGTTGATGAGACCTTGGTTCCTTAGCCTGTGCTATAGCCCGCTATTGTCACAATACAATGGAACGGGCTCAGCTGCTAACGGAACTACTCCTAATCCAATTAGGAATTTACGGATCCAAACTGCCTCTTTTGCTGCTTCAGCTGCTGCAATGTACTCCGCTTCAGTTGTTGAATCGGCAACAGTATCTTGCTTGGAAGATTCCAGCTCACTGCTCCGTTATTCAAGCAAAATATGTACCCGGTTTGCGACTTAAAGTCGTCTCTGTCGGTTTGGAAACTTGCATCGGTATACCCAGATACCTCAAGTTCTCCATCTCCATAGATTAAGAAAACATCCTTAGTTTCTTAAGATACCTAAGGATACTTCTTAACCGCCATCCAGTGATCCTGTCCTGGATCGGCCTGATATCGACTACACATGCTCAAAGCATAGGACACATCAGGTCGTGTACATATCATGGCATACATGATCGATCCGACTGCCGAGGCGAACGGAGTCCGACTCATGTTGTCTCTCTCATCTTGTGTTTTTGGACACAAGTCCCTAGATAGATAGACGCCATGTGATGTTGGCAACAGTCCCTCTTGGACTGATCCATGTTGAATCTCTTCAACACTTTATCAATATATGTACTCTGGGAGAGTCCAAGTAGCTTTCTAGATCTATCCCGGTAGATCTTTATTCCTAGAATAAAAGCTGCTTCTCCCAGATCTTTCATGGAGAATTTCAATGAAAGCCAAGCTTTCACCGACGTTAACATGGGAATGTCATTGCCTATAAGCAATACATCGTCAACATAAAGGACAATAAAAGTCAGTGCACTCCCACTAACCTTCTTATACACACAAGGATCATCTACGTTTTGAATGAAATCATATTCTTTTATGACCTCATCAAAACGTTGGTTCCATGACCTCGATGCTTGCTTCAGTCCATAAATGGACCGATTTAACTTACAAACCTTGTTTGCAAGTCTTGGTGCGATAAAACCGTCAGGTTGTTGCATATAAACATCCTCCAACAGGTTTCCGTTAAGGAAAGCGGTTTTAACGTCCATCTGCCATATTTCGTAATCGTAATATGCAGCTATTGCAAGCATTATCCGAATGGATTTAATCATGGCAACGGGTGAGAAAGTTTCGTCATAATCAACTCCAAGTTGTTGACGATACCCCTTCGCTACAAGCCTAGCTTTGTACGTTTGAACGTTGCCATCCATGTCTGTCTTCTTCTTGAAGACCCATTTGCATCCAATAGGCTTTACGCCTTCTGGTGCATCAACCAGTGTCCAAACTTGGTTGGTATACATGGAATCCATTTCGGCCTTCATGGCCTCTTGCCATAAAGTGGATTCGATACCCTGTATCGCTTCCTCATACGTAGCCGGTTCAGTATCCTCAATAAGATTAATATCTACATGAGTGAGATCAGGAATCCATACCTCTCAGGTATTACCCTGACTCTCTCCGACCTACGTAACCCTTGTGTAATTGAAGATTGTGGTTCAGTCTCATCCTGGATGGACTGTTCATGTTCCGTTCTAGATTCTATGCCAGGAACAGTATCACTACGACTTTCATCGAGTTCTACTTTCCTCCCACTAACAACACTGCATTTAGGAATTCCTTCTCAAGGAAAACTGCATGTAGAGCAACAAATACTTTGTTCTCTTTTGGGTTATAGAAGTAATATCCTTTGGTTTCTTAGGATATCCAACAAATAGGCATTTATCTGATTTGGGTTCAAGTTTGGTACCTTCCAAACGTTTGACGTATGCCCAGCAACCCCAAATCTTCAGGAATGAGAAACCTGGTTCTTTCCTGTCCATATCTCATACGGAGTCTGTTCAACAGACTTTGACGGAACCCTATTCAAAATAAGAATTGCACTTTCTAATGCATGTCCCCAGAAGGATATAGGTAGCTCAGTGCGACTCATCATCGACCTTACCATGTCAAGCAAGGTACGGTTTCTCCGTTCAGACACACCATTTAATTGTGGTGTTCCAGGAGGAGTCCATTGTGAAAGAATACCATATTCTTTCAAGTAATCTTGAAACTCATTACTTAAGTATTCGCCACCACGGTCCGACCGTAATGTCTTAATACTCTTGCCTGTTTGTTTTTCAACTTCGTGTCGAAACTCTTTGAATTTCTCAAAAGTTTCCGACTTGTGCATCATTAGATACACATAACCATAACGTGATGCATCATCCGTAAAGGTTATGAAGTATCGATATCCACCTCTAGCCTGGCTAGACATGGGCCCACAAACGTCACTATGAACGAGGGCTAACAGTTCAGTGGCACGTTCACCTTTACCACTAAAGGTGATTTAGGCATTTTGCCTAATAAACAAGATTCGCAGACGTCATATGAATTTGGATCAAATCCGTCCAAGTACCCACTCTTCGAAAGTGTGGATATGCGAGTCTTGTTGATGTGTCCCAGACGACAATGCCACAAATAAGTTTCTTCTTTTGGATTACTCATTTTGAGCCTTTTGTTTGTTATTTTACATATTGGAGATTCATTTATATTCAAAATATAAAGACCATTATTTGCATCAGCACTGCAAATTTCTGCATCATTCATATATAAATAACACCTGGGTTTTTTAAATACAAAAGTGTACCCACACTGGGTTAACAAAGATACAGAAATAATATTCTTAGTTAAACTAGGAACATAAAACAGTTCAAAAGTTTAAGTACGTGCCCCGAGGGCAGTTCCAAAACAAAAGTGCCTACGGCCAAAACAGCAACAGAAGTTCCATTTCCAACTCGTAGATCAATCTCCCCCGAAGCCAGTCTCCTGCTATCATGCAGATCCTGCACATCAGTACAAATATGAGAACCACAGCCAGAATCAAAAATCCCATTTTTATTAAGACTTGAAGTAGTCATATTTATCTCAATAACAAACATACCTGAGCCGGGCCTTGCCTTGCCCGCCTGTATATCCTCCTTATGTCCCTTGTTCATGCGGCAGTCACGCTTCCAGTGACCTTTCTTGCCGCATTTCAGGCAAACATCTTGAGACTTGTCCCTTGGCTTCCCAGAAGCCTTTGTTGACTTGGCCTTGCCTTTGTTCTTATGCTTCTTCTTCTTAACACCCCCAGTTGCCTTGAGCCCAGCTTTCGGCGTTTGAGATGTGTTGCAAAGTGCGCCTCGCGCTTGTTGCCTTTCAGAAGTTCTTTCTCTGACTCCTTGAGAATCGACAATAACTCTCCAAGAGTGTCATCCGAATTCATCAGTTTGTAGTTGATGACAATCTGTTTCCAAGTATCGGGTAGTGACTGTAGAACGTACATCTATAGCCAGCTCAGACTCCAAGACTATACCCATATTAGCCAGTTCATCAATATCGGCTATGATTTGAGTCCCATGGACCTCAACAGAACTACCATCAGTCATACGGGAGCGGAAAGATTTTCTTCACAACTCGTACCTCGCCATCCGCTTATTAGTGCGGTGAAGATCTTGCAATCTTGCCATCATATTATAAGGATCCAAGTCCCTATTTTGGCGACGAAAGTGTTGAGTCATTGAAGCAAGCATGATCGACTGAGCCGTGTCACAATCATCACTGTGAGTTTTCCATAACTCCAGCTCAAGTGGCTCAGTGGGCTTAGGCCCGAGAGGTCTCTAAATCGTATACAGTATCCTCTCTTGCCCCAAGGACTATCCTAGGTTCATTTCCCAATCAGCAAAGTTTATCCCCTTAAAGACATTTTCACCCATGATGATGTCTCGGACATTTACCTGCTTGCCATCTTAACTACGATAGTCCAACTATCTAGTTAACGATAAATAAAATGGGTACAGTCAAACTGTTACAAGAAAAAATAACATTTTATTAGTCCAACTAATGTTA